>JAPPVO010000032.1:168655878-168684521 GCA_030407325.1 Camellia japonica
CAGCTCGACCCCTGACATACTTAGCGAAGTGGCAAAACATGAAAGAATTAACTTCTGATACAACTCTGCAAGGCACAATTCGGGGTTAGATTCGCATCTAAAGGTTTGGAGACATTACCTATTCCAAACACACCACTATAACCCGATAACCAAAAATAAGGGGAATACAAGGGAAACTAAGATATGTAACACCATTCAAAACCATAACAACCCGAGCCCGGAACACCACAAGAGACGGGTCAAAACCGGGATCACTACAGCAACCACTGTTATCAACAGTCTAATCGATGTAACTCTAGTAATTGAAGAAAAAGTATCAAAGAAATCAAGATCAACTTGTTGCTTAAAACCTTTAGCGACAAGCCTCGCTTTATATTTATATATAGTTCCATCCAGTTTAAGTTTTTTACGAAGGACCCATTTACACCCAATAGTTTTACAACTTGGAGGTAAATCCACTAGCTTTTATGTTTTATTTGAAAATAGTGAATCTATCTCATCATTTATAGCCTCTCTTCAGAAAATAGCATCAGGTGATGATAAAGCTTCTTGCACTGTCACGACTCCATTCCGCCCCTAATAGGATGGTGCCCTGATGGCCAGTAATCCGAGATTACCAAAGGCCAACTTTCAAGAATTCACACACAATGAGAGTATACATATGAGGCTTACATGTGTGGAAGCAATATATTTAAATCTAATTAGTCCATAAGAGCTGTGCTTAGATCAAATGAGATGACATACACCTTAACATGGTTTACAACTTGAATACAAATGAAATAAAATACATATTACATCTTGATCAAAAGGCTTCTCAAGCCGACATATACAAAAAGACAATGAAATACAAAGCCAAGAAGCATAATCTTCAAGATGCTAGCGAAAATAAGGAATCCGAACACAACTTGCAAAAACACATCTAGGCGTCACTGCCTCTTGCTTGAAACCTACATATATATATATAAGGAGAGGGTGAGCTTGGATACTCAGTGAATGATATTAGTAACAAAGGTTTAAATGAATGATATCCGAGATCTTTATCAAAACAATACATATCATAGCTTGTAACAAAACATGGGATGAATCAAGTTCATCTATCACAATCTTTCAAAGCTTTCTTGGTTGTTAATAACATCTACATAATACCACAGGATGGCATTTCGGACAAAACAACGGAATAATCGACCCGGAATCGATTAGACAAACCCACCCGGAAAACTGTCGGTGGTAAAACAAGGGTACTAGTTGCATTATAGTCCCCTAGCACTAAGGACTTTCAAAACAAGGTTACTAGTTGCATTATAGTCCCCTAGCACTAAGGACTTTTTCTAGAATGTCATCAAAACAAATATAATACTTGATACAAAACTAGGGATAATCATTCATGCTTAATCAAATACTTTTCCAAAACGAAGCAAGGTTTTATCAAAACTTTGTAACATAACTTTATTAAAAATACCACTCACATAGCTCTTCGGACGTCGGGATTAAGGCAAGGATCCAAGTCCTACAAATACATGGCAAAGTCTACTGAATGCATTTCAAGAAGACAAGAAGAGATGCTCAAAGATGGATATGAAATGCACTCTTAAAACAAGCTTTACATGCTGGGAGTTAAAATACAGTTTTTCATCTCGGGAAAAACATGCTGGGTACCAACCAGGTCTTTGTCGAGGTCCCACACCTCTTGGCCGAGGTGTGGTTACCAAGGCTTCGGTGTGCAGCTGCCTGTCGAGGTGTTACAAGATGTCGGCAAGAGTGTACCATGGTTAGCCTAGATGATGAACATCTCGGCCTAGGTGATGCAGTGGTTAGCCTAGGTGTGCATGCAAGATAGGCTAAGGTGCAAGTGATCATGCGAGGTAGGCCAAGGTGAGATACGATGCTTGGCCTAAGTGTGAGATTTAGGCAAGAGTGGTCTCGGTGACCACACCTAGGGAAAAGGTGAAGTCTGGAAATCTGGGTTTCCTTCCTTGAAGAACATGAAGAACATGAACATGAAGAACATGAATGCTAAAATCATAACTTCTTTATTCCAAAATCTGAGGTTTCATGCTATGAGTTCAAAAACATGGACCTTGGTACCCATACTTGAAGATCTTATGAAAACAAACACAAAAACATGGATCTTGATGCAAACTTTCGGATCAAAACACGGTTTTTCTTCAAGAATACAAGAACACCATTTTCTCTTTCTAAAACCGAACTTCAAATCAATGCATGGCTCATGAATCATGCTCAAACATGCAATGCGATTAGATGAACATAAAGAACAACAAGAGTAGATCAAGAATCTAACCTCAAAACACGGATCTAACGGTTTAAGCTCTAAGGATCAAGCTTGGAAATCTACTTCTCACCCAAGAACCCTTCTCCTCTTCCTAGAGCTTCTCTCTCTAAAAGGCAAAGATATGACAAATGATATATTTTCCTATCACTGCCGGCTGACTTAACCCTCTGCAGGGGCACGTGGCACTACTGGGTTGGTTCACTTCAAAAAGGTGACTGAATGACAAGACAAAAGGTATGACAAAGTGTGTAAAACAAGCAAGGTGATATGGGCATTCTGGCAAGGAGAAGACCTCGGGTTAAAACATCGGCTTAGGCAAAAGGGGTCCCAATGATCTCGGCCAGGATGGATAACTCATGGTCCAAATGTGCCACATCTTGGCCTAGATGTGCCACACCTCGGCCTAGGTTATACCGGTCCAGAACAAGACCACTAGGTGCAAGGATCAAAGATCTAGGATGCCTAGATGATAACATCTCGGCTTAGATGATACATATCTCAGCCTCGGTAATGTACACCTCAGCCTAGATTATGACATCTCGGCCAATATGTTAGGGTGAAGGTGGAGGTCAACCAAAGTGGTTCCAAGATAGAACTAGGTGTAAGAGGTTCAAAGGAGTGACCTCGGCTTGACATGATCTAGGCTTAACATGACCTAGGCTTGAGACAGCAAGGAAGGAACAAAGCAGGCATATAACACTTAGGCAAATCACATAAGCACAAAACAAGGCAGGGACCTTTACTTAGGTAAAACAAGTCTAAGTCTACAAATGCAAGCTTAACAAGGCAAAATCATGCAAATGCACATGAGCATGACTAGGACATGAATGTGGGTTATTACATGCACCATAAGAGGAATTTTTTCCACATTGTAAAGATAACAGTCAAGGCCAAAATATTTTTCAATTCTAGCTTGTTTACTCATTTTTGGTTGGATTTGAAAATTTTCTTGTTCTTGAAAAACTTGAGATGGAGTAGAAGAGCTAGGCATGGATAAAATATTTTCAAAAATTATTTAACCCCACTATTTTTAGATTTGAAAGGAAATTTATTTTCATGAAAAATAACATCACCTAATTAAAAAATAATACTATTTTTCATATCAAAAAATCTATAAGCTGTACTAGGCAACGTATACCCAAGAAAAGCACAAGTAGTAGCTCGTTCACCCAATTTAGGTCGTTTAGGATCTGCAAGCCTCACAAAAGCTAAACAACCCCAAACCCTCAAATAACCTAGATTTGGTTTATGCCCCCGTCAGAACTCATAAGGTACAATTTTAGTCTTTTTGTGCGGCACTCTATTTATCACATGGCAAGCTGTCAAAATAGTCTCACCCCAAAGATTTGAGGGAGCACTTGAATTAATAAGCATAGTGTTCGTCAAGTCAATTACCGTTCTATTTTTCTTGCAACTACGCCATTAGATGAAGGTGAATATAGTGGAGCAGTTGTTGGAAAATTTGATTTTTATAGGCTTATTTTGGGCCAACTTTGAGCCCAGTTTTGAGTAGGTCCCAAACGTCATTTGGGATGGGTCCGAAGAGGTGATGTGTTCCTTGCCTCATTGCAAGTCACACGGTGAAGACGGTTCATCAAAACCATTTCTGAGTGAATGGGAACTTGACATCGTTTTTGGGTTTGTGGAGTGGACAATTAAAGAAGTAAATGTGGGTTTCCTTAATATGAGTTGTCCCATATTGAAACTTAAAGAGAACTTATGTGTGTATATACGTTCTAGGTGACAACACTTGGGTTAGGCCCCAAGGTGCACCCCAAGTTTGCAGAAGAGAATAGTTATGGACAAATTGAACATTGGCTCAAATAACCACACACGCGTGCGCGCTACCACCGCACGTCCGACCGGCCGAGCTGTGCCGGGTATGGATTGGGTCTAACATTAATTTTTTGGACAAAATTTATTTAAATTTTTTCAAATTCTTGTAGAAATTATTTGAATTTCAAATTGGAATTAATTCCATTTATTGTCCAAAAATTGTACCTCCAGATTCCACTAAACTCCCAACTTTAAACAAGTTTTTCAATCTGCCAAAAACTGCCAGCAGTTTACAGATTCTACAGTGACCAAATCTGTTCAAAATTTGAACTGCATCTATTCAAAGCAGTTGCATATTTGTTCAGATTCAAATCTATATCTGTTCGGTAGATTTCATACCTGTTTGGTTTTTCTGGATAGGTTTATAACTGCTGCAGTTTCAAATAGATAAAAATTGCCTAGTAGTTATTTGTGCAAATAGTAGTGCACCTGTTGGTTTCAAAACCAATCTGTTCCAGTTTGAAAATAACACTTGTTCGGGTCTTTAAATACCAGATCTGTTCCAGCATTTGTTGATTTCGAAAATTTATTTTTCTTGCCTTCATTTTGCTCTATTGCATCAACTTATTTTTCATATTATTTTAGAGAAATTTTGAAGAGTATAGAACATAGGTTTTGTTCGCCATACAAATTGTTTGTAGTGCTACTACAATTTGTGAAGATCATTGTATCCTGGGAGATAGACGCCATTAGTCCATAAGCACCGTAGCGGGGTGAATCTATCTTAAGGACAGAGTGTCACACACTCGACTTGATCTTTTTGTACTTTTACATTTCGGTAAAATAAATTCTGTAAGCAATTTATTTTTATTTGTTTGTTTTGTTTCACATTATTTATTCTACACAAAAGATTGTTCCAACAATCTTAAGACAGATTCGAATAACTCTGTTTATACAGAATTTTTCATTTGTTTCCTTTTCTCTTTCTTCTTCTTATAGAAATTATTTTCTGCAGTTTTACAAAATAATATTTTGGTTGGAAAAACAAATAGTAGTAATATACTGTTTGACAGATAGTAGTAATATACTGTCTATTTTCTTTGACAACTAGTAGTAATATACTGGTGTCATTAACAATTCAAAATATTTATTCGTGAAGTTTGTCAAAAATTAATTTTGGTTTTCAGAAATAATTTCTGAGTGTTCATTAATTAAAATTTTGTTTCAATATTTTAATTATTGAAGTGTTACAGAAATTTAGTTTTCTGTGTGGAATTAATTTTTTTAATAAAATTTTATTTTATTTTCAAATTAATTGGAAATAAAAGTTATAATTGTTATTTCTTTTATTTTTTATAGAATTTAATTCTGTGGTTTTGGTTTAAATTTTCTGTGTAGTATAAAATTCTAATTATAATTTTTTTTTTTATAATTTAGAATTCATGGCTACTGAAACTGGTCAAACTAATGCTCAAACAAGTACTAGTGTGGTGGCTACAATTGCTCCAACCCCTCCTGTTGTGACTGTGCCAGTTAATCACGGTGAGAAGCCAGAGAAGTTCTCAGGAATTGATTTTAAAAGATGGCAACAGAAATTATTGTTCTATCTCACTACTCTCAACCTGGCACGTTTTCTCCGTGAGGATGCTCCTATTTTGAAAGAGGATGAAATCGACAGGCAAGTGGTTGCTACAGTCGATGCCTGGAAACATGCTGATTTTTTTTGTCGGAACTACATCTTGAATGGACTTGACAACACATTATACAACGTCTACAGTCCTATCAAAACGGCAAAGGAACTTTGGGAGTCTTTGGAGAAAAAATACAAAACAGAAGATGCTGGCTCAAAGAAATTTGTGGTTGGCAAATTCCTGAATTTTGTGATGATTCTAAGACTGTGATCAGCGAAGTTCAAGATCTCCAATTCATTCTGCATGACAGTCATGCAGGAGGCATGTCTCTTAGTGAATCCTTCCAAGTTGCTGCCTTAATTGAAAAATTACTACAAGGCTAGAAGGAATTCAAGAACTACCTCAAACACAAGCACAAAGAAATGTCTTTAGATGAATTGATTGCACGTTTGAGGATTGAGGAGGACAACCGGAAATAAGGGAAGTGGGCTGGTAAGCATCCAATGGAGTCTAAGGCAAATGTGGTAGAACATGCTCCAAAAGCAAAGAAACAAAAGTTTTCTAGAGAAAGTTCCACACAAGGCTCTAAAGAGGGGAAAATAAGAAGTACAAGTTTAATGGAAAATGTTATATCTGTGACAAAGAGGGATATTGGGCCAAAGATTGTTATAACAAACACAAAGACAAAGGAAGATCAAGCAAGAAGCCTGCTCAAGCCAATATGACCGAAGTGGACAAAATTTCCAATAGTGTCGATGACATAAATCTTTCTGTAGTTGTTTCCAAGGCAAACCTTATCAGAAATCCTAAAGAATGGTGGGTGGACACAGGTGCTACTTGCCACATCTGTGCTGACAAAAAAGATGTTCACATCTTATTTTATAGTGGACAATGGTGAACAACTTTTTATGGGCAAATCTTCGACTTCTAAAGTTGAAGGACACGAAAAGATTATTATAAAGATGACATCTGGAAAGGAACTCACTCTCAACAATGGGCTGCATGTACCACAGATTCACAAGAATCTTGTTTCTAGATCTTTGTTGAGTAAAAATGGATTTAGGCTAGTTTTTGAAAGTGACAAGTTTGTACTTACCAAAAATGGGATGTATGTAAGAAAATGTTACATGTCTAATGACCTTTTCAAAATGAATGTTGACTGTCATACCTTCTACACTTAATAAAAATACATCTTCTTCTTACTTGTTTGAGTCTTCAAATTTATGGCATGGTAGACTTTGACATGTTAATTATGGATCTTTTCGTAGATTAATTAATATGAAATATTTACCTAAATTTGACATTGATTTAAATCATAAATGTGAAATTTGTGTTGAGGTAAAATTATCCAAAACTCCTTTTCATTCAATTGAGAGAAGTACGAAACCACTTGAATTAATTCATAGTGACATTTGTGATTTTAAATCAATTCAAACTAGAGGTAGGAAAAAATATTTTATCACTTTCATAGATGACTATATTAGATATGGTTATGTTTATTTAATTTGAACCAAGAATGAAGCTTTGGAAACTTTCATTCAATATAAGAATGAAGTTGAAAATCAACTTGGTAAGAAAATTAAAAAAACTTAGAAGTGATAGAGGTGGTAAATCACCTTTTGGTGAATTTGGTAAAGAACATGGAATAATTCATCAAACCACCGCTCCTTACTCACCTCAGCAAAATGGAATTGTTGAAAGGAAAAATAGAACTTTAAAAGAAATGATGAATGCCATGTTAATAAGTTCTGGATTACCTCAGAAATTGTGGGGAGAAGCTATACTTTCTACTCATTATATACTTAATAAAGTATCCCGAAAGAAAGTGAATCAAACACCTTATGAATTGTAGCATAGGAGAGTACCATCCTACAAATACTTAAAAGTGTGGGGGTGTTTGGCTAAAGTGGCTATTCTTAGTCCTAAAAAGACTACGATAGGTCCTAAAATTGTTGATTGCATTTTCATTGGTTATGCCATGAATAGTAGTACATATCGATTTTTGATTCATAAGTCAGAACATTCCAAAATGCATGTAAATACTATTAGTGAATCTCGGAATGCGTCTTTCTTTGAACATGTGTTTCCAAATAAAACTAGACAAAAGACTAGTACTAATAAAAGATCTTATGATACTATTACTAGTCATGATCAAGAATAAGAGCAGGAGATAGATCAAATTGATGAAGAGGAACTGTGATAACCCTGTCCCTTATTGTGATAATTGGTCTTTAATATGAGTATGATTATGTGTTTGATATGATTTTGTGTGCCAATTATGTGAATATATGTGGTTTTGAATTTCTATCTGTTCACCGTAGGAATATCTGTTTAATTATCTACTTTGGAAATTAAATTGAAGGCCTTATCGGCCACAGAACCCAAAATTGATTGCGCCATTGTGATTGGCTTAATTTTTAGAGCCTATGGTGAAATTTAATTAGAAATTGATTCGGATCAAATTAATTCAATTAAATTGGTAAATTAGTGCCCAATTATTTATTATTATTAAATAATGCTAGTGGGAACTTATGTAGAGGGCACTACACACTTAATTCATTCACTTGAGCTCAAAAATCTGATCTTGTGCCTTGAGAGAGAAAGAAGGCTAGCTATAGAGAGAGAAAGGGAGAGAATTGTGCAATTTTGGCTCAAGGCTTGGGAATTTGAAGATTTAACTCAAGAATTGGCTAGAGCTTGGGTGTTTGAAGCTCCTAGGTGAGTGAATTTGTGAATATTAGCTTGAAATTTTGTGAATTCAAAGTGGTATGATGAAATTAAGTTGATTATGTTGAATTGAAGGTCAATACATGCATGCATGTGTGTAATTGCTTTGAAATTGCATGTTTGAGCACAAAATGTGTAATCCATGTAAGATTTTAGTTGAAGCTCATGTTTTGACCATCTCTCCATCATCTAAGCTGAAAATGAGGGGTAATATATCACATGCATGTGCAATTTATGAGAGTAAGAGCTTTGAATGCATGAATTTGATGAGTTGATGATGAGTTTGGGTTAGTTTGGAACATGCATATGTTTAATTTGTGAAATTGAGCTCCATTGTGTCGTAATTTGGTGTTGGTACCATGTTAGTATATGATTATGTAAAGTTTGAGCCAAAAGCATGCATTTAGAACCATTGAAAGTCTAATTGGAGCTCAAGAACACATTCTGGAAAACCCAGAAAATTTGATGTCCGCTCAAGCGGGGGAAACTGCCGCTCGAGTGTAAATTTCGTGCTCCCAGTATTTTCTACAGACTTGGATGTCCGCTCGAGTGGGGAAGTTCACGCTCGATCGGGGAGCTATGTAGACAGACCTTCAGCTCGAGTGCCAGACTTCATGCTCGAGCGTAATTTTGATGCATCCAGCACTTTTGCAGACCTTATGGGTCCGCTCAAGCGGGGAAGTCCACGCTCGAGCGGGGACCCTGTTTTCTAAAATTTTGAAAAGGCATTCTGAGTTTTGTTTTCCGTTCTCTTTCACTTCTAAGTACTCTTAGGCATGCATTGAGCATTATAAGTGAGTTAAAGAGATAAGAATGAAGCCTAAAGAGGAATATATGAATTTAGAATGGATTGAACTATTTGTGACCCTTTTGTGTTCATGGAATGTGTAGGGTCGAGCTCCAGGGCAAACCAACCAACCGGTCACTATGAGTAATATCAATATTTTGAAGCTTGTCATTTGTCCAATTGCTTTTTTCTTTATAAGCCTCATAAGTTTGCTAGTTTGAATTGCGGACAAATGTCTGATATGAATAACTGAATGGACCAGAGGCCATTTCGACATGAATGAATGAGCCAGAGGCCATTTTGACATGAGTGAATGGGCCAGAGGCCAGTTTGACATGAAGAAATGGGCCAGAGGCCAGTTTGACATGAATGAATGGGCCAGAGGCCATTTTGACATGAAGGAATGGGCCAGAGGCCAGTTTGACATGAATGAATGTGCCAGAGGCCATTTTGACATGAAGGAATGGGCCAGAGGCTAGTTTGACATGAATGAATGGGCCAGAGGCCATTTTGACATGAAGGAATGGGCCAGAGGCCAGTTTAACATGGATGAATGGGCCAGAGGCCATTTTGACATGCAAGTTTGAATGGGCCAAAGGCTAGTTGACAAATGAAAGATAAATGAAAGATAAGTGGGCCAAAGGCCAGTACGTTGGAACCACATCCACTTGACCTAAATTATGTATAGATATATGTTAAATAGAAATATGAATTGGGCCCAAGGCCGTTTGAAGCATGTTGTTCTACATATCGTTTGTATTACTTTTGTATTTGATATTATTCATTGGGCTATTGCTCACGCTTATTCATGTGTTTGTAAGTGAGCCAAGAGAGGTCCAGACCCAGCCCTAGTGAAGTCTGTGTGGAACAACCGAGTTTTGGAGAGTCAGCCCTTGCGTCTCACGCACGAGACTCGCCTTCGCCTTTTTGTTTTGTTTTGTCACATTAGCGAAGACCTTGTATCTATTGTACATAGTTTTGATGGGTTGGCTTAGACTAAAATGATCCTGTATATACAGAACCTTGTGTGGTACATGTTTTGGTGTGAGTTATAAATATGCTTATGTATGGTTTGTTACGATGTGCCATGTAAGCACAGCTCTATGGGAAAAACTTTAAATTGCTTCCGTTTGGCCCCCATTAACTCTGTTCAAATACGTTTGGTTTGGTTTGAGGCCGTAGGTAATCTCATGATTACTGGCCGGTTATGTCCTTAACCCACGGGGGCGGGTTCAGGTTATGACAGAGTGGTATCTGAGCACAAGTTAATAACTTACACACTTATCCAAATGAGCAATAAGTGTCTAGAAAAGATCTAGGATGCATTAATGTGATAAGTCTGAATTTGGAAGCATGAAGAATATGCTTAAATGTTTTGATATGAACAGTTATGTGTTATAAGTTTGTGATTTGCTTGCATTGCAAATTATCTGAATATGTATGCTCTTTAGTATATGCATAGTTGTGAATCTCTTGTGTGGAATATAATGCAAGTTTAATCAGATGGTGAGAACAAGAGGTGATGAAATAGAGGAATCCTCTACTGCCAGAATAGACAGAATGGAAAGACTGATACAGGAAATGGCAGAAACTTTGAGACAGCAACAGGAGTGGCAACAACAATGGCTGCAACCACATTCGCCACCTCCACCTTTGGCATCACCCGTGCCAGATAATCAGAATGATGATCGGATAATAGCTCTCACCAAAGAATTCAAGAAAATGAAACCACCACAGTTCCATGGTGGATTAGATCCGTTGAAAGCCGAAGCATGGGTTCTCGGCATTAAGAAATTGTTTGAAGTGTTCCCTTGCTCGGAGACACAGAAAGTGCTTCTAGCCACTTTTATGCTAGAAGACGAGGCAAGAATATGGTGGATGTTAATGCGTGAGAATCATAATGATGTTGATTGGGCAAAATTTCTGAAATTTTTTTATGACAAGTACTTTCCCGCAGTGTGTTCGGGACAGGAAAGTAGCAGAGTTCATGGAACTAAAGCAAGACAGTATGACTGTAGCTGACTATGATGCCAAGTTCACTGAATTGGCCAGGTTTGCACCACATGTGATTGACACAGATTACAAGAAAGCGAGGCATTTTGAAGGTGGGCTTCGAATTGACATCTTAGAGAGGGTGAATGTCCTGAAGCTGGAAACCTATATTGGGGTGCTAGACAGGGCCATCATATCAGAGGCAAACATAGCCAGACAAACTAAGTCAACAACTGATTGGAAAGGTAACAAAAGGCAGGGCTTCTTCTCAAAGAAGAAATTTCGAAAAAGCAAAATATAGGCTCCCCGAGACACAACTCCCATGTGCAATATTTGTAGCAAAAGGCACTGTGGGGTTTGTTACCGTGTGTCAGGGGCCTGTTTCAAGTGTGGGAAACAAGGGCATATGGCCCGAGATTGTAATCAGAATGGTGGAAAGATAGCTGCTAGTTCCACTGCATCAATCCCGAAGCTGGGAAATACTTTGAGATCTGCTACCACCAGGGATACCGTGAGACAGAGGAGAGTTTTTGTGCTTGTTCCGGGCAATACACGGAATGCCAACGCAGTTGTCTTAGGTACTATTTCCATATGTAATCAGGATGCTTTTGTGTTAATTGACTCCGGATCCACACACTCTTTTGTGACATGTGTGCATTTGCATCTAGACTGAATAGACCTTTAGAATTACTGCCATATCTGCTATGTGTGTCTGCTCTATCTGGGGAATCTATATTGTGCGAATCTATATACCGATTTTGTAATATGCGTGTTGAGGATGCTATCCTATATGTAGATTTGTTGCCCTTGAACTTTAGACATTTCGATGTAATTTTGGGCATGGATTGGTTGACCAAATATTGTGCCACCATTGATTGTGTAACAAAACGAGTTGTGTTTAAACCACCAGAACGTAAAGAGATTGTGTTTGTGGGTAATAGGGTAGTGTCTCCACCTTATTTGATATCTGCAATGAAAGCATGTAAACTGATCAGGAAAGGGTGCCAAGGTTATTTGTGCTATGTGTTGTCTGAACAATCTGTGAATGTTGAATTGAATGATATCCCTATTGTTAGAGAATTTCCAGACGTGTTTCCAAATGAATTACCAGGGGAATTGGTAGACAGGGAGATAGAGTTTACTATTGAAACCGTGCCAGGCACCCAGCCCATTTCTAAAACTCCCTATAGAATTGCTACTGCCGAAATGAAAGAATTGAAAGAACAGTTGCAAGACCTGCTTGGCAAGGGGTTCATTCGACCTAGCACTTCGCCTTGGGGTGCACCAGTATTGTTTGTGAAAAAGAAGGATGGAACTTTGCGTTTGTGCATCGATTACTGGGAATTGAACAAGGTAATGATAAAGAAAAAATATCCCCTACCCCGTATTGATGACTTATTTGACCAGTTGTAGGGATCACAGGTGTTTTCTAAGATTGATTTGAGATCCGGGTATCATCAGCTGAAAGTTAAGGCAGAAGATGTTGAGAAAACCGCATTTAGAACGAGGTATGGACATTTTGAGTTTCTTGTTATACCATTTGGAGTGACTAATGCTCCGGCAGCATTTATGGACTTAATGAACCGAATTTTTAAAACCTACCTTGACGAATTTGTTGTGGTTTTTATTGATGACATTTTGATATATTCTAAAGATATACTTGAACATGAACATCATTTGAAAACTGTCCTACAAATACTTCGGGAAAGGAAATTATTTTCTAAACTAAAGAAATGTGAGTTTTGGTTGGATGAAGTTGTTTTGTTAGGACATGTGATCAATAAGGAAGGAATTTTAGTGGACCCGCAGAAAATAGAGGCGATTGTGAATTGGCCTACGCCGACTAATGTGACAGAAGTCCGTAGTTTCATGGGCTTAGCTAGGTACTACAGGAGATTTGTGAAGGACTTTTCGAAATTAGCTATGCCTCTTACCTAATTGACATGTAAAGGACAACCGTTTGAATGGAACGACGAAAGAGAATCTGTCTTCCATGAATTGAAAACAAGATTGACCACTGCACCAATTTTGACACTACCTTCAGGTACGGAAAATTTTGTAATTTTCAGTGATGCGTCTTATAAAGGTTTGGGTTGTGTGTTAATGCAGAACGGAAAGGTTATTGCTTACGCCTCCCGATAGTTGAGGCCGCATGAGAAGAATTACCCAACACATGACCTAGAATTGGTTGCAATTGTTTTTGCTTTGAAAATCCGGCGGCATTATCTGTATGGAGCAAAGTGTGAAGTCTACACGGGTCACAAGAGTCTGAAATACTTCTTTACGCAGAAATAGTTGAATATGCGATAGAGGAGATGGTTGGAACTGATAAAAGACTATGATCTAGAGATTCAGTATCACCCTGGGAAACCTAATACAGTTGCTGATGCCTTGAGCAGAAAATCAATAGGGAGTATGGCTTGTTTGCTTACTGAACAGAAAGAGATCTTGCAAGATTTTGAGAAGTCTGAGATTGAAGTGGTAATGTGTGAACAGGGTGGATTGATAGCCGCTATTACAGCCGAGCCGACAATCATTGATGAAATCAAGCAGAAACAGAAAGAGGATGAATTCCTCAAGAAAGTGATTGATGAATTTGAGGCAAGTCTGAAAGCGGAGTTCAGCATTGAAAATGAAGTGTTGAAATTCCGAAACCGAATGTGTATCCTAGATATTCTGGAACTAAAGAAGAGGGTTTTAGATGAAGCCCACAGATCCGCATTTGCTATGCATCCGGGTAACAATAAAATGTATCGGGATTTGAAACAAACCTATTGGTGGCCTAAAATGAAGAAAGAGATTGCAGAATATGTGTCCAAATGTCTTCAGTGTCAGCAAGTTAAAGCTGAACATCAGAAACCAGGCGGTCTACTACAACCTGTCCCTATTCCTGAATGGAAGTGGGAGCATGTGACTGTGGATTTCGTTGTTGGCCTACCTCGGACTTCTCGAGGTATGGATTCGATTTGGGTTGTAGTTGATAAACTGACTAAATCTGTACATTTTCTGCCAGTTAGAACTACGTTTGATGCTTATAGACTGGCTACCATTTATGTTGACGAGATTGTCCGTTTACATGGAGTTCCGGTATCCATTGTGTCGGATAGAGATCCGAAGTTTGTATCTAGATTGTGGAAGAGTCTGCAGGAAGCTATGGGGCCAGAGCTAAGGTTTAGTACTGCATTCCACCCACAGACAGATGGGCAATCAGAACGGACAATACAAACTTTGGAAGATATGCTTCGGATGTGTGCTTTGGATTTTCAGGGGAGTTGGGAGGACTATTTGCCACTTGCAGAATTTGCATACAATAACAGCTTCCACTCCAGCATCGGTATGGCACCATACGAGGCATTGTATGGCAGACGGTGTAGATCACTGATTTGTTGGACAGAAGTCGGGGATAGAGCTTTACTTGGGCTCGAAATAATGCAAGACACTTCTGAGAAGATCAAAACTATTTGGCAAAGGCTCAAAACAGCTGAAGACCGACAAAAGAATTATGCAGACGTTCGAAGAAGACCTCTTGAGTATGAGGTCGGTGACCACGTCTTTATCCGTGTGTCCCCAATGAAAGGCCAAGTCAGATTTGGGAAAAAGGGCAAGTTGTCGCCCCGTTACATTGGGCTGTTTCAAATTCTGGAAAGGCTTGGTCCAGTTGCTTATAGAGTTGCTTTGCCACCGGGATTCGAACAAATCCATAACGTGTTTCGTGTGTCGTTGTTGAGGGGTTACCTCTGAGACCCGTTTTACGTGATTGATTATCACCGCGTAGCTATTGATGAAAATATGGAATATGCCGAATGGCCGGAACGAATTGTTGATCGGCAAGTGAAACAACTGAGAAGCAAGTCCATCCCAATGGTGAAAGTGGAATGGAAAGAACACTATGGGATGGATGCTACATGGGAAAAAGAGGAGGAAATGTGACTGCGCTGCCCACATTTGTTTCTCGACGAAGGTAAATTAAGTTTAGAGGACCAAACTTCCTAAAGGGGGGAAGACTGTGATAACCCTATCCCTTATTATGCTAATTGGTTGATATGATTTTGTGTGCCAATTATATGAATATATGTGGTTTTGAATTTCTATCTATTCACCGTAGGAATATCTGTTTAATTATCTACTTTGGAAACTAAATTGAAGGCTTTATCCGCCACAGAACCTGAAATTGATTGCTGTAGACACCCCATTTTTGACCGACCTTAAGACTCAGACGCCATCGATTGAGCGCTTAGTGATTGCGCATATTGTGCTCGTTCTGAGGTTACGGAGTCTCGGCTGAGAGCCTTGCCTCCGGACTTCGGGACTCTTTTGTGCTTTGCCTCGGTTTGCGAACCAGGTTCTGTTTTCTCTTCCTGAAGGGAGGGAGAGGTCTCGTAGGTCATCTCTCAGTGGCCGTAGGCTACTTTTCGTGGTCGTAGACCACTGTTCCTGCTTGGAGACCAATTTCCGATTTTCGGAGTCGTCGGCCGTGCGCCTCGGTTCGGGACCGCTTAACCTTCTCCGTTTGCTCCGGTTTTTGGCACACACCTTGTTTCCTCTCTCTAGAGGGACACTGTGGCCCGGGAGACCACCTTCGTGGTCACACGCTACTTTCGGTGCTTAACAGTCAGTTTTCGGGGCACCCGGCTGCGCGTTTTGGCTCCCGAACCCTCGTTTTGCATCCGTCTTGGTTCATTGTTGGTGTGGACCCTATTTTCATTGTTTGGAAGGTGGTACAAGGGTGGGAGACCACCTTTTCTCTTGGAGACCACCTTTTCTTCTGCCGGCCGATTTTCTTGTCAGGAAGCTGTCTCTTTGGTTTTTGAGCCACTTTTGCAGGTCTCCCACTACACCACTTGATTGCTTTCAGCTTGGAGACCACCCTAGGAGCAGGCTGACCACTTGACCCTTTTGACCCTGGTCGGCCGACCAGGGGAGTGGTCGGCCGACCACCTGAACTGGTCGGCCAGCTTTCTCTTTTTTTGTCTCACTGAGTGTTAGCCAGCTGTGCCAGCTGGAAGCCTCAGAATTGATCCTCCATACACGTGTATGGAGGATCTTTAAACTTGGTTTTAAGCTTCTTGTGGAAGCTTTAGCCCCTCTCCTCTATAAAGGAAGAGGTCCCCTTCCATTGCAAGGGTTCAGACTTTGCTTCTAAGGCATACAATATACACCTCTCTATATCTCTCTTTTGTGCTCAAATACTCCATAGTTCTTGGCCCTTTGCACACCAACCCTTAGCTTAATCCTTCCACCATCCATCCAAGCACCTTGGAGCTGGTTTTCAGAGGTTGAAGGTTTGCGGCTTTGGTCCAGAAGCTCCTGGAGGTCTTCTCTACAAGGGTAACACTCATTTCCCCCTTTTAAGCATTATTTTGCTTCACATCTTAGCTCCATTTTCAAGCATATTTGGGTGTTGTCATAAACTGAAAAAAGTCTTTTTTAATCTTCTTAACATGTTTGTTTAAGACCTCTTTTCTGTTGGGGGTCATCTACCCCCTTTGCATGCTTCATTTCTTTTTGTTGTGAGCCATGCATTAGGGCTTTTGTGTTGAGCTTTGTTGGCCCTTTTGACCACTGAAATCTAGCAGATTTTTAGTGGTTATTATGTGTTTTTGAGCATCAAAATCAGAGAGGGGTGATCCTCTTACCCCTTGTCTTGTTTACTAGCTTTCTTGGCCTTACAAAGGAGCCCCTATTTGCATGTTTTCAAGCCATGTTTCAGGCTATTATTTATGAGTTTTATGACCTGTATGACCTCTTTCCAGAGGTGGTTTTGCCATGTTAAGTGTCCATCTTGTATGTGTAGAGTAACTCTCTTCATGGCCTTTCAAAGGAGCCTCCACTTGCATGCTTCCTAGCCCCCTTTCAAGCCCTTTTTGATGAGTTTTAGGGCCCTCATCAGCTCTGTCTAGAGGTGGTTTTTCCATTTTTGATGTCTACCTTGCACGTGTAGAGTAACCCCTTGCATAGCCTTTCAAAGGAGCACCTCATTCTACATGTGTTGACTGAGTTCCGGTGTTTTTTTGGTCATATTTCGGTATGCCATGTTTCTGTTTTTGGCTGGTTTGGTAGTCCTTCACATGCTTCATATAGTTGTAGTGTAAGTCATGGTTCACTAGCTTGTTTTGTATGATGATTTGGCCGCCTTTCATAGCATATTTTGGCCTTGCCTTAAACTGATTTCGTGCATGTTTTGGACCGCCTTAGCTCTATTTTTGGGTCTCATGGTCGAATGATGCTTGTTTTGCATGCTTGTAGTACAATATCCATGCTTAACTTTGAGTTTTGAGGTCCATCACATGCATATACTGAGGTGTTTTCATGTTTTGGGGCCATTGCACATCATATTTCAGAGCTTGCATGTATGCCATATTCCCATGATTTTCACTCTTTAAATGCGTTTGAGAGTTATGCTTGAATGCCTCATTTACCGGCCATTGCATGAGCTTCATTTGAATGCATTCCGAGCCACCATCCCAACACATTTAGCCACTGATTTTGGTCTACATAGGGACTGTTTGGGGTTGGTTTCATAATTTGAGCATTGTTTTGCATACCTATAGTGTAATCCATTCCACTAGTTTCGGTATTTGGGTCATCTGGCATGCATCGGGTGAGGTGTTTGCATGTTTCAAGACCATCTTTTATGCCATTTCAGAGCTGGATCATGCGCCATTCTATGCCATATTTCATCCTTTGCCATGCTTTGTTAGAGTTGCATGTTGTGCCTTAAGATCAGTCCTTTGCATTCGTGCATGTTTGCATGTATTTCGGTTGTCTCGTTTTCATCATATGGCCACTGATTTGAGTGTGGCTGAGGTCCACTCATATTGGTTTAAGTCCACCTTGCATTGTGTATGCCATTTGGTTCATGTTGTTGCATGTTTGACCAGCGCATTGTGTATGCTTTGAGTATGCCTTTGTGTATGTCCATCTTCGTATGTGTGCATTGTGTATGCCATATAGCTCATGTGCATTGTTTATGCCATTTTAGTCCATAGCATTGCGTATGCTAGGTTACATGTGTGCATATCATCCCTCGCATGCCAGCATGATTAGGTTGCATTGCATTTAGGGTGGCATGTTAGTCGCATTGTGTATGCCATCTCATTGCATTGTGTTTGGAGTAGGGTTAGTCCAAACACGGGAAACGAGGGGTGTTTCGTACTCAAAGTGACGAAACGTGTCTCAATTTTCGATTGCCGACACTCTGGATTACCCATGATGAAGTTTAGGCCTTGTTGTGTTTATATGAGCATTCATTTCACATTGAGTCATGCAATTCAACTCCTCGGCCATCATGCATCGAGATGCGTGATTGATGGCACGAGGATCGAGGACTACACTCCCTAGAGCTTGTGCAATGACGGAGAGAGTGGTCGTGCGCACATGTGTTGAAAATTCTTTGCCATGCCACTTTCTTGCTCTCTGTTGCAGCAAACCAGAAACCAGTAGCCTTCTGGAGCTTTGTACAATATTCCGGGATCAATTGCAAACAGAGGCAAATCGGGGCATCGCGATGGATTTTCCGGCAAGGCAACTCGAGCATGCATGCATCTTTCATCATTCCGAACAGAGCTGAGGTAGTCTACCTCATGTAGCATTGCATGCTAGTTTACTCGCTTTCTTAGTTAATTTGTTAATTAGCTAGTGTTGTATAATAATTAGCTGTAGCTGTTATTCATTTCGGTTCTGTATTATTTATTCGGACCCTCCGAGGGAGGGCAATGTTGTAATAAGTGTGCGTGTGTGTGATGCATGTCTTCCAACCCCACGTCTTTCTCCCTTTTATTTACTAGCTTATGATGGTTAGTTTTAGGGCATGTTTCAATTAGCATCTATATGTTCGCATGTTTGCATTCATTCATCTGTATTGCATGCACCGGCTCGGCGCATCATGCTAATTGCATTGTATTTCAATTCCAAGTTGAATACATGTATCAGTTGTTGCATTTCATATGCCATTTTAGAATAGCCGAGCCCATCTTAGTTGCAGTTTTGCATGTGTTGCATTAGGCATTTCAGCATAGTTAGGATTCATGCATGTTTTCTAATTATCTTCTTTCTTTGCTCGGAGTACTCGGTAAGTGTTTATGGTTTAGCATCCTTGCATGTGTGTGAGTGACTGCCATGATAGCATGCTTACCATGAGGCTATGTGCTTATGTGATATAACTGCCTAAATGCCTGTGGGTGGAGGTTGGATTATCTGAATTGGAACAATTCATTGATTGCGAGTTTTAAGCCTACTAGATAGTGGCAAATCACCATGTTTTCTAAGCCCACTTGAGGGTGGCAAAATCCGCATTTTAGCCTACTTGCGAGTATCAAACCGCTTTAAAAAACAAACATGAAATGTTTTATTCCAACTCAGGCGATCCAGTCTATACTTGTATGTTGCGCGCATCACATAGTAATTCTAGGCTAATAAACCGGAATAAGAGCACATAATGTTTTCAAAACTCGATATCATGGTTAGTAGAGGCCGATCTTTGATCGGGCGAGCGGGGGTGCTCACGAAGTGACCTTCCCCAATCGTACCCAAGTTCCCGAGCCGAGGCAACTTTGGTGATGACGGACACGTGGCCTTAGGCACGAGTCAGGGTTTCCTAAATTTCCCCAAAATAAATATTTAGGTGGCGACTCTATATCTGGCAAAGCAGTCCATGTTTGGCACTTCTTTCAAAAAAATCTATTTTCAAAAATGATTTGCCGGATTTGAACTCTTTGATGATTCATCGGTCTTGCATTTCACTCTGCGAGATTAGATACAAGACCGTGACATTGAGTCCTGAACTGTAGTGAGCCCAATGAACAAAATGGGATTCCCTCCCGGGACGTTCGGGGACGTCTACAGTTTCTGGTGACTCCGCTGGGGAGTTAGAGAACTTGACTCGAACTCATGATATCTTGTTTTGATTGCGCTTATGTGTTTCTTTGCATTGCATTTACATAGGTGCGCCTAGGACACCGTGTTTGCCATCTGCTATTCCTGAATGGTTTGCCGAAGGCTCGCTTTGAAAAGCGTGCCATAAGGCTGACCGGTTACGGGCTCTGCCACGATGGGAACACAAACCCCAGTTTTTACCAGGGCACCCTTTTTGGCCATTCGACCTAGTGCATATCGGAATCCATAGTGGCCATTCCAAACTAGGACAGGTTGCTTACCCGATTATAGGTTGTTTGAAACCGCTGCGTGCGTAGTGAAACCCTAGCTCCTGACAAAATAGGACAGGGAAACCCTACCCCAACATAGGGGTGTTTTGGCTCTCACTTGTTTGCTATGTGCTTTTAGAGTGCGTCTCTACAGGAATGTATGTATCAGTTTACAAGTTTGGGTATCAGGCCTGCGGACACCAGTTCAGTATTTTGGGAATCAGTTATCTGCGGGTATCAGATTCAATTTTGGGTGCAGTGATTTGGGAACAATGATCAGTATTTGAGAACAGTCTATTCATCTTAATCAACTGTGTGTTGTGATGCCCAACTGTGTGTTGTGTGTTTATTTACGCTGGTATGTTGTCCGTTTGTCTAGTTGTTTATTTCTTTATTATTGCTTTATTTATCTTTTTGCTAGGTAGTTTAGCACAATTGCTTCAAACCAAGCAGATATTCCGCAAGCACTCTGGACTAGAGGTCGCCGACTCAATCGATCCGAGGATCTGGTCGATGGACAACCAGTGTTTTATTCCTTACCCCCGGCTATCAGACGGAGGTCGAGAAGACGCAGTGTATCCGAACAGAGGTTGCCAGAACAGTGGTCTACCCCGTCAGTGGATAGTCAGGCTGAGGCTTCAGTTTTT
This sequence comes from Camellia japonica, assembly GCA_030407325.1. Classification (NCBI taxonomy): domain Eukaryota; kingdom Viridiplantae; phylum Streptophyta; class Magnoliopsida; order Ericales; family Theaceae; genus Camellia; species Camellia japonica. Next base: position 168,676,872 of record JAPPVO010000032.1, read on the forward strand.
ACCACAGAGATAGATAAACCAGTCAGTCAGCTGGAACAGCAAAGCATGGCAGGGATGGAGGACATGGTGCACTAACTTCAAGAAAGTATGAGAGCCATGCAGCAGGACGCTCTTCGTCGAGATGAATTTGCCAAACAACAGGCCGAGATCATGGCCCAGCAGGCAGAGTTGATTGCCAGGCTGCAACAACAAACCGGAGCATCTGCTTCACACCAAGCTCCTCCCCTACCAGGAGTTCTCGCGCCCGGGGAGGCACCAAATGTCCAGGGAGATACGGATATTCCGACAGGGCCGGCTCCGCCCCTGATTCTACCTCAACTATCTAAGGCACCTACGCCTGTCAATTAACCGGACTCTCCCTTTGAGTTCGAGGTGGACCATACAGCATTAAAGTTGAGCAAGCTTGAGAAGTTGTTCAAGAAATCCCAAGGGGTAAAGTCCATCCCAAACATTGAGGACGGTTATACCGACGCGGCTGTGACGCTGCCAGATCGGTTCAAGATGCCACAAATCGACCGCTTTGACGGATTTGGGGATCCCATGGTGCATCTTCGGTTGTTTTCAGACATACTAAGGCTGATGGGCCTCACCAGGTTACAGAAGCTTTCATTATTCGGCCGAACTCTGTCGGGTGTGGCGGCCATCTGGTACGCAAAATTGGAAGATGATGTCAAGCGGAACTGGGATGAGATGGCCGAGGCTTTCATTGCACAGTACTCCTATAACACGCAAATCGAGATTACAACCCGTGATCTTAAGACGACAAGGCAGGAGCCTAAGGAGAGCTTCTCTAAATTCGTAGCCCGCTAAAGGGCCAAGGCCTCAATGATGACCCTTAGGCCCACTGACAAAGATCAAATCCGGATGATTGTGCGCAATCTCCAGCCTAAGCTTATGCAGAAAATGATCGTGCTCCCCTTCCCTACCTTTTCAGATCTGCATGAGATGGGAGTACAGATCGAGGATTCCTTGAAGCAGGGCTTGATTGATAATGACAGAGAGCAACCCAGAAGAACCTTCAACCGCAACACCAATACAGGCACCAGCAATGCCGCAAATGCTAGAGCTTCAGAAGTAAGCATGGTCACCACCACTCCCCCTCCAAGACCCATGGCGGCTACACTTTTCTCCGGTGCGTCCGGAAGCAACACACAAACAACCAAATACCAATCTTGAGGCCAAAGAACCTTCACCCCATTATATATGCCCCTGTCCAAAGCTCTAGGGGTTTTAATCAAAAAAGGGCACTTAAAGCCCCTGGAGCCGAAGCCATTGCCAAATCCACTCCCACCCTCTCATAACCCGGCAAAATACTGTGCATATCACCAACAACATGGTCATGACACCGACCAATGTTTTAGATTGCATCATGAGATTCAAGATCTCATTGACAAGCAGGTGATTGTGCCTCCCAAAAAACCCAATGTCACAACCAACCCTCTTCCACCCCACAACCAAGCTCCACCTCCCAAACGAATCAATTTCATCCAAACCGGGGTCACGTCATACGACCCCAGCATATACATTACCCCGACCCACCTACCCAAGCCGGAGGTGTTCCTTCCCGACAGCACAGACTTGTGCACGTTGCACATCTCCCGATCCCAACCCAAACCAAAGGTGGTGACTGTCGAAGACAGGGCAGGGATGGCTGCGAAGAACAGCGGAGCTGTTGGTTCAGAATTTGAGGAATCTGGAAGCATTGCTGAGGGGGTGTACAATCCAAGTGGCTACATTGCATTAGCGGGTCAGATTAGGCCAAATGTGGAATTGCCGGCAGGGGCAGAAATTTGTGTGCTGCGGGGGGATGGACTTGATTAGAGGACAGATGACTTAGCAACTTTGGAAGGGGATATGGCTAACCTCCATTTTTTCACCGAACAAGACTCGGGGGACTCAATAGTCAACTGGTTTGATTTTGAGGAGTCAGCAAAGGTCACATGGTGGCTTGACGACCAACCAAATATTGTTGAAGAATCTCGGTTGGAAAAGGGCCCGTCAGGGGCAAGGACATCAATTGTGGCCGGAAGGGCCAGAAGTCAGAATGCATCGCCGGAGAGTGCCGGTGCTAAGAATTTTGCTCGGAATCTGGGCATTTTGAATACAGGAATTATTGAACAGCCAGTGTGGATGCGCCTTCGGGCCCCCGTGCTCTTCCACAGTTCGGACTCGTTTTGTGTCAGTTCTTAATCTGATCTCACAATGTGCAATGTGAGATTGAGAAATCACCAAAGAGTCCAAATTCGGCAAATCGTTTTGGAAAACAGATTTTTGTAAAGAAGTGCCAAACATGGACTGCTTTGCCAGATACAGAGTCGCCACCTAAATATTTTTATGGGGAAATTTAGGAAACCCTGACTCGCTGCCTAGGGCCACGTGCCCGTCATCACCAAAGTTGCCTCGGCTTGGGAGCTTGGGTACGATTGGGGAAGGTCAGCCATGAGCAACCCCGCTCGCCCGATCAAAGATCGGACACTACTAAACATGATATCTAGTTTTGAAAACATTATGCATTCTTATTCCGGTTCATTAGCTAATCTTACTATGTGATGCGCAAAACACAAAAGTATAGACTAGATCGCCTAATTTGGAACAAAGCATTGCATATCCGCTCGTTTGAAGGACAGTTTGAAATTTGCTACTCGCAAGTAGGCTAAAACACGGATTTCAACAAGTTGTTCCAACTCAAGCAATCCAACCTCCACCCACAGGCATTCAAGCAGTAAATTAACTAAGCAATTAGCCTTATGGCCAGCATGTTTTCATGTTAACATTTATACTCATGCGAGATGCTAAAGCGTAAATGCTTACCTAGTACTCCAAGCCAAAACAGAAACTAGTTAGTAATCAAATGCATGATCCTAGTTCATGTTAAGATGGCTAATGCATCGCAGGCAAAATGCAGCTAGAATAGGCTCGGCTAATCTATGGATGGCATGTGAAACGTAGCAGATGACATGTATTCAAGTTGGATTTGAAATACTATGCAAATTAACTAGTTAAGCAAATTAACTAAGCTAATAAAGCGGTAAAACAGCCTCGGGAAGAGGGTCCAATGCATGCGTGCCCGGCTCCACTCGGAAATCCACCACCATGCACAAGCTGCCTCTGTTTGCACTGTTTTATGCCTCTGAAGACTGTACAAGTCCCAAAGTTGCTTCTAAAATACTCCCTGAGGGTTGTGGGAGACCACCGGCCAAGAGGAATGGTCACCGGCCATGGAAAAGTGGTCATCGACCAACTATGATGCTTTCGGCCATCCATTGTTGGTCGATCGGCACTGAGAATGGTCGGTCGACCATCTTTTCCTGCAGAACCCTGTTTTGATAGCAATAGAGGGTAGACAAAGCATGGCAATGCATTTTCAAGCAAATGTTTGCACAACCACCCTCCCTATCATGTTTGAGACTCAGGGGAGTATGGTACTCGACCCTCGGGCCACCAATCGCGCATTTCAATGCGTGATAGCCCAAGAGGCCAAGTGTGCAATTTCAATGTTAAATGAAATGCACACCAAACAAACAAGGGACCCAACCTCTATCATGATGGTTCAAGAGGCATGGCATGCATGCAAAATGCAACCTAAGCATGCGAGCTAAGTATGCAATATGAGCATGCAAACAAACATGCAAGCATATGAGCATGCAACAATATTCAAACATGTAACAACATGTTGAGTGACCAAAAGAGAGATTGCATGCCAAATGCATTACAACCTAATCATGCAACAACATGTCATGGATTGAGTACACAATGATGCACAATTGAACTAGCATGCTACAACATGTAATTCACCAAATATGCAACAAGTATGTGACAACATACAAGGCGAACATGTAACAACATGTGGGGATGGACTTACACAAATTTGGGCAGCTCTCAAATAGGCCCAAAACAGTGGCCAAAGTGCTAAGCACGTGAAGGCAAATGTACATACAAACATGCATGCAAACATATTCCAAAAGAGGGACTTTTAAGCACACTTAAAAGGAGCAAACATGGATGAATGGCATGCATTGTAAGCTCTGAAATCATGTTAGAAAAGGTGCCAACCAATTAAACGAATCAAGCAAAGCATGCAACTAAGCCCAAAACTCAAGGCTAGCCAAGGGGCTCAAGCCATGACCATACAAACCAAGCCTCAAAGGGCCAAAGGGACTCAAAACAGTCCAAGGCAGACCAAAACAAGGTCAAAGACACACTTAGATGGCATCTAAATGTCCTACACATGATGGCATACACAAGGGTCCTAACATGGAGCATAAGACATCAACCTTTTAAAGCACTAAAGGAGCATCAAATGCAAGCATACAAGCATGCCATATGGACTGAAATGACATAACTAATGGTGCCAAACCACTGAAATGATGCAAATAGAGCATGCTAGAGAATCCAATACTCAAAGCTTACAAGGGAGATTGCATGGTAGCTATACAAAGCAAGTCATGGGTGACCCAAATAACCAAAATCAGACCTTAAGCACACCAAAACATGCATAAAAACTTCACAAAGCTAAGCCTAAATCATGCTAGAAAGTCATGGTATATCATGATGCATGTTAAGGCAATTTCATGGCATTATAAGACAAGTATGCAAAGCATGCATGATGTGTCTAAACCAACTTAAAACAGTGCTATAACATTGCAAAATAACCGCAAATACCAACTAAGACATGGCCAACATGGACTTAATCAAGGTGCTCACACATGAGGCTAAAATGACAAGTTTTGAAGACAACAAGGAGAGGGGATGGCCCTCTCCTTCTTAGGACCTCAAAACATCATCCCCACCACTAAAATCCCTCTGGATTTCAGTGGTGAGGAGGCCAATACAAGGTGGTCCCGGAGCTCACCAAAAATAGCACAAAAATGAGGCCAAACAAGGCCTAAGAGGGGGTAAACAACCCCAAACCTCAAAACAACCTTAAGAAAGCTTCAAAAGAAAGTAAAATCAGAACTTTTACTAGTTATACACTAAGCTTAAAACAGATGCAAGATAGGTCAAAACCTTGTGCAAAAATGGAGAATAAAGGGGTAAGGTTCTTACCCTTGAAGACCTTCTTCAAGAAGAGAGCTCCAGTACCTTCCTTAGGTCAAAACCAGCCCAAGAACTCCAAGAACAACCCTTTGGCACCTCAGCAACCAAGGTATGGTGTAACACTAGGTGCCTTAGTGCAAAACTAAGAACAAACACACCTTATGCACACACAAATCAAAAGGAGAGAGATATAGAGGTAGGATAGATACAAGACTCCTAACCCTAAAACCAGACCTCTGGAACTTCTTGGAACCCTTTTGGAGGGAGGAGAAGCCCTCCCTTTATAGGAATTCCAATCTTGCAAAGCTTACAAAACAAGCTAAGCAAGAGTGAAATTGTATGGATGGGGTGCATTGTGGATGCCAGCTATCACAGCTGGCATGAAATATCTGCTAAAAGTAGATGAACAGTGGTCGGCCAGCCAAAAATGACAAATTGACCAAATAAATGGTCGACCGACCATAAAGAGTGCCGACCGGCCATCACCAATGGTCGGTAGAAACAAAACAAGGCCGGTGGCTTCAAGCCATGGCCGGTGAGGTGTGGGGATGGCTAACAAGCCTTCCTCTACCCTCAGAAGCAAAACAACAAGTGTTTGGTGCAAAACCAACCACAGAACAGTCAAGGTGAGAGTTCCTAAGGCAAGGCGCGTAGCCGAGACCTCTAAGAACTCAAAACGAACACGAACATGGATGATCACCGAGTGTTCAAATGGCGATGTCCAAGTCTTAAGGAAGGTCAAAAATGGGGTGTCTACAGCCAGCCGTACTGACGCAGTTGGAACAGGGAAGGTTTGAGGATTCTTAGAGAATCAGGAAAGCTAAAGCCCTTGATGGGACTGAAAGTGCTGTGTGCACGAGGACAGAGAATGCTGCGAGCATGTGGACGAAGGGTACTGCGAGTACAAGGACAATCATACCGGAGTCGAACAGGTGTCTGTCGGCTGTCGATGAAATGTGGTGGGAGGACGATGATCTATGTCTGGCCCACACGGATGAGGATTGGGGGATCAATCAACCGGATGATACCTGGTATATTGGTGAAGTCGACCATATGACTAGGAGTGGGCGATATTTCAAGCCCCCACATCTAGATCAGCCAGAGACGTCCGGGAAGGACAAGGAGGCAGAAAAGCAGAAAGAGAAGCTACTTGAAGAAGAAGCCGTGTTGAAGTAGTTAAAAAAGATACAAGCAGACATCTCCATCTGGGGACTGCTTATGGCTTCGTGTGTCTATCGACAAGCTGTCTTATCGGCCATAGACAAGGCCAAGCTCTCAATAGACACCACGCCTGAATAGTTGGTGGGCTTAGTTTTTCCGGGAGGAGCTACCCTGATGTTAACCTTTTCTGACAAAGAACTGCTGCCTGAGGGTGCAAACCACAACAAGCCACTCTACATCTCTGTGGAGTGTAGAAATAAATGGATACCGGTGGTTCTTGTTGATACCGGATTGCCATCAACGTCTGCCCGGCAAGGACAGCGTATGCAATCAGTTTTAAAAACCGCAGACTTTGTGCCGACAGCCCAGGTGATTCGGGCATACGACAACACGAGCAGAGAAGTAATGGGGATGGTGAAAATTCAGACCCAGGTTGGTTCGAGACAGCATGAAATTGACTTTTACGTCTTGGAAGTTCTCGCAACCTTCAATCTACTCTAAGGGCGGCCGTGGCTACACCAGGTGAAGGCAGTTCGTCCACCTTGCATCAGATGGTGGAATACCCCCCATGGGAAGGGAGTAGCCATTGTTTTTGGAAATTTGTCGATCCATCCACCGCCAGAAGTATCTACTCCAGTTTTGGAAATTGAGCATGGTATGGAGGATGTGTTCTTATCCAGTTTTACTCTGGCTGAGGCCCGGGTCGTGCAGAACATCTTAGTTGTTAATGAGGGGGTGTATGTTAGCGCGCAATCAGTATACCTCATGAACAAGCTCCAACACATCCCCGCTATGGGATTGGGGAAGAGTGGCCGGAAGGGCGCTGAAGCATTGGCCGAAGTGACACACAACCCACATACCTTTGGTTTGGGTTATCTGCCCACCAAGGAGGATTGGGTAAGAGAAGGTAAGGAGATGGCTGGGAGAGCCAGAGCAAAGAGGGCGGGGAAGCCTTTTGAGTTGATGCACCGACCCATCCAGGGTGCCCTAAACGGACGATTCGTTCGGGAGGGGGAGGACTTTCCATTTTGTGGCTTCCCAGAGCCATGGTTGAATGCCGAGAAGAGGCGCTTGCCGAGGTTTGAGATCTTCTTTGACCTGCAGTTATCCGGGGATGATGTTGCCGAGGAGCAGACAAACCCATCAGCTGAGGTTGAGCAGAATGAGAAAGTGGATCCTGAGAGCACCGAAATTGAAATGGGGGTAGCACTGGCTTGTCTACTTTCAGATCCTCCGATCGTACAGAAGTGCTTGGGGGATAACTTCTCGGTGTCCATGATCGGGAATGAAACGGCTGCGAGCCTACCGTCAAGAATTTTGGATGCATCCATCGCACCCTCTCTCACCTGGCAGTACGAGGAGGGATTTTTGTCAAGCAACACCGGGTCAGGTAGTGAGCCGGAATCTGATTCCTCCGAATCTGTTGAGTCAGAATCAAGTTCCAGCTCGACT
>JAPPVO010000032.1:168684621-168954892 GCA_030407325.1 Camellia japonica
TCTCCCGTATTTGGGTATAACACCCCAATCATGAAGCCGAGGCGTGGACCGCGTTGTAGCTGACGTACTTGTCGAGCTCAGACAAACACAATCAAGGTACAATAGTTGTGGACATTAAGGGGCACACCATAATTAATTTATTCTTCCCACAAAAATCAACTATATTCAGTAACAATGACATTCATTCTTCTCAATTTTGCAGTGGAACGTACATAGAATACCGATTTTGTTTACGATGCTGTCAACTTTATAGGCACATATCATGCAATGTTTTTTGGGAAAAAAAATGTACAGCAAACCAGGACTTTATTGATGAAACCAAGAAAAAAAGTTATGTACATGTTTGTATATATGAATGGCTACAACCCAAAAGACCTTTCCCAGAATCAATACGTTTGGTTTGGTAATGGTCCTATCAAGGTTTCTTCTGTATATTCTTCTTCAACTCTGCCTACAAATGTGTATAATATTTCCTGTGTCATTCTGTGTCTGATTGATTATTCCAAACCGATGAAGATCAATCAATTATGTTCCCCTCTTCGCAACGTAGGCAAATTGGTTCCTCCATTGAGGTCCGTCATACTTTTTGGCATGTACTCTTTGTTCTTAAATTCATGAAGGAAGTCGCAGAAAATATATTTCTGCGAGTACCATACTTGGTCAGGAAGAGTGTTATTTGTCGTACTCACAAAGCAGGTAACATTATATGTTCCAATGAAGGCCAATTTGTTGAACCATGACAGAACAATGCATGAAACATATGAACGGGGGAATGGAAAAAACAATCGAGTTATTGGCATACCATTAGAAGGAAAACACATCCAGTTGCACTGCGATGACCTTTATACTTGCGAACACCGTTGTGAAGGAATTGTAGTGTCAACTTTGCCCAATTACAAGCTTGTATACCATTCGCGTCCTTCACGGCATGAATGAACGATGGCTTCAAGGCGGTCATTGTGGTAGGACACAACATGGCCTCCAAGACGTACAGCGCAAATTTCCTCCGAAACTCGTCCTCTGCACCATCAGTCTCGGTTAGATAAAGTCTCAACTTGTTCAAAGGAATGACTCCGTTTACAACTCCAACCTCACCGTAGATATTGGGATATGCTTAATGACCCAGCCAACTGCACGTCATTGCCTTCACACGTATTCCCAATAAAACATTAACTGCTTTACAAGTGAGCCTGAGTTGACGACCACGAACATTCAACGAACTACTGTCAGGATTGAAGTTCTGTACCAACCATGCGCACAAGTCGTGATCTATATGTGTACACTTCATCCCCAGGAGGCCAGCAAACCCAATGTCAATGACTGCCTGCTTTTGTGCTTCGTTGAACCGGTTAACTAGCTCAACAATTCACTTCAATGATATGTAGAGTTGCCTTTTACCCTGCACATTTTTTACCCTTAAATTAATACAAAAATACAACCAACAATGTCAGCAAAGCATGACCTAGCCAAATGCATTTACGAAAACATGAAGTACGTAATGACCTTTTCAGACTTCAGTGCACATGGTACTACTTTGGCGTGTTCCTCGGCGCTCGCCTTAGCCATTTCCGTAAACCTCTTTTTCTCACTAGAGGGGAGTGCCTTCCACCTTTCCCCAAGCTCTTTCTACTCTTTAACCACGAAAGTGACAGACGTACAAGACAAGTAACAACTATGAGTCCAAAATAACTGTAACTACAACTTTATGCCAAACGCAATCCGCGTGCATTGTTGGTAATTAAATAAGATTGCAAATACAAATAACAGTTGCAGGAAAAAGTCAGCGACAAAACGTAGCTGGACTTTTACAACGAATTAAAATTTACTAAAACAATAGGAAGGTGACATTATTACATAATACAATCCTACAAACGTGAAACAATCAGAAGCTCACTACGACCATTCAATACAACGTATGGATAGCAACCCAGCCATGTGTTTCCATCATAGTGTATTATAGAGAATATAGATTTCGACACTCACCATTTTTCGTCGAGTGTTGTCTGGCCCTTGCATTTCCTTCAATTGTTGCTGGCTGCATGCAAGCATCGTGAAGCTTATCATCACTAAATCTTAAATATGAATACATATATTTATATATATAATAATATATGCAAGTATTTATCAAGCTACCCCGAAATCCGCATAACACACCTTTCGTACATCCGGGACTGAATCGACACCAATTTAAACATTTTCAGACATGCGGAATGAAACCAATTTCAAACATCACAAACTGAACTTCGACAAGGCACGTAGTTTCACTACAAAAAATGTAATTCCAGATTGTCAAAATGAACAACTAGTACCTGTAACAAATGAATAGTGCAACTGGCCGCTTTCGACAAGAGCCAGCGATAGTGTCAGACATTTGGATATGTTGTTTGGCAATTGTCTCCAATCTTTTCCTTCCCCTTTATGAAAGAGCAAATCATACAAATTAGATTGAAGGAAAAATTACAGGGGTGGTGTACACATTTTGTCCGTTGTCTAATGTGAATCGATGAACTTTAAACTCCATCAATTCTGACACTCCATTTTAAATTTCCTGGACAATTTTGGTCAAATTGCTAATGCCGTTTGTGATTTTTATAACAAATATTGTAATGTTAATTGATTGAGATTATGTAAGTTCAGTAAAGTTATAAGTTGACTACAACAAAAAGTACAGTTGCCACGTATATGCATATTTTCTGATAGAAAACAGTAAAGAGTTGTAATCAAATGGATGTAACTGAAACAAAAGTTCACAATTTATGATGCAAAGCGAGGCCATTCAAAATTTGTGCAAAACAAATAACACAAACACAAACACAAAAGTACATGGGCTGCTGTAAGAATTGATCCCAAAAAAAATGCAGCGTATTCCTTGGTGATGGATTTCGTTTGTTTACAGACATATGTACGAAACCAACTGGTAGCAAGTCTTGAAGGAGAAAACTAACATTGTTGGTGCGAGGTGACCAATATCCATCAGATGCAATGATGACAATTCCTGCAAAGTATTCCAATCAATATTTACAAGAACACAAACAAACGACTGCAACATGTGGCTATTAACCTGAAAATTTTGTGTAAACATAGACAACAAAATGCAGAATTTCCCAACACATATACAGATTTTGAAACAGACAAAAGAAAGAAAACACACATCAAAATTTTGCATTTAGTTCACACAGCTTACAATTGAAATAATTATGTGTACAAGCGATAAATGCATAATTCCCAAAAATTGAAGAGGAAGGACTACATTTTGTTTTCATTTTAGGCTGAAGGACTACACGCACATACTTTTATGAAGGCCCGACTACAAAGGACAAAGAAGCAACTGAACTATTTCATGACGGGGTTAAACAATCTGGACAGGATTCTGCTGTCACTGAAATTGGTGCTCATCCCAGGCACAAAAACCAAATGAAACCTGTAGACACCCCATTTTTGACCGTCCTCAAGACTTGGACGTCACCGGTTGAACACTCGGTGATTATCCATGTTTGTGTTCATTTGGAGTTCCCGGAGTTCTCGGCTACGCGCCTTGTCTCAGGATCTCCGAACTCGACCGTTTTGTGTCTGGTTTTGCACCAAACACTTGTGTTTTGCCTTGGAGGGGCAGGGAATGCCTTTTGAGGCATCCCCACACACACCGGCAGTGGCTAGAGGCCACCGGCTGGTTTTTTTGTTGCCATCGGCAATGTATGTTGCCGGTCGGCACTCTTTGTTGCCGGTCGGCAGTCAATTTTGTCAAAATGACATTTTTGGCCGCCGACTACTGTTCAGCTGCTTTTGAGATATTTTGAAATAGCTGGCTGGTATTTGCTTCCCCTCCATACACGTGTATGGAGCGATGCCCCTCTTGTTAGCTTACATTGTAAGTTTACAAGATTGGCTCCTCTATAAGAGGAGCCCTCCTCTCCCTTGCTCAAGGGTTAGAAGAATTAGAGCTTTTTGCTTAGAAAATACAGAGGAAGCTCTGGTTTTAGGGTTAGGGTTCAATAGACATCCTATCTCTATATTACTCTTGTGTGTGTTTTAGTCCATACTATTGCACACAAGCACCTAGTGCTTCACCTTCCTTGGGCTACTGAGGTTCTAAGGGCTAGTTCTTGCTATTTTTGACTAGATTGAAGCTTAAGGAGGCAACAAGACCACCATTGTTGAAGAAAGGCTTCAAGGGTAAGAAACTAGTCCTTTTTACCCCATTTTTGCATTGTATTTCTACCTATCTTGCAACTATTTTTTGGCTTTGAATATAACACAAAAAAGTTTTGTTTTTGAGGCCTCTAAATAGTTTGTTAAGAGTGTTTTAGGCTTTGGGGTTGTTTGACCCCTCTTGAGCCTTGTTTGGCCCTTATTTTGTGCCATTTTGTGTGAGTTTCGAGACTTTGGTGTTCGGGCCTCTTCACCACTGAAATCTTGAGGGATTCCAGTGGTGGAGATGGTGCCTGAAGTCTCCAAAAGGGGAGGGCCACCCCCTCTCCTTGTTGTCCTTGAAAGGGACCATTTTTGGTCTCTGAGGGAGCTTATGTTCGAGTGTGTGTCGAGCATGCCATGACTATTTTCATGCTTATATTGCCATAATATAACATGGTTTTAAGTTGGTTTTGTGTACCATGCATGCTTAGCATACCTACCATGTAATGCCTTGTAATTGCCTTAATATGCCATAGGTTGTTAGCCTTGTTCGAGCATGTTTTAGGCTTAGCCTTGTGAATGTTTTGTGCTTATTTTGCCATGCTTTAGGTCTGTCCATAGTTGTTTGGATCGATTTTGGCATGCTTAGTATAGCTCCTTTGCATTTGTGGCTTGTCGGCTTGTATGCCTCAAGTATGTGAATGTAGCATGTGTTGCTTGCATCATTTTGATGGTTTGGAACCACCCTACATGTGATTTCAGTCCCTTTGGCATGCTCATATGCTTGCCTTAGTTGCCTCTTTGTTGCTTTGAGAGCATGTGTTGTACGCCTTATGTTTTGACCATTATGCATGCCTTTGAATTTGAGCCACTTAGATGCCATCTAAGTGGTCCCTTGGCCTTGTTTTAACATGCTAAAAACCTATTTTTAGTTGTTTAGTGCATGCCATGTTTGTTATGCTAAATGTGCTTTAAAGCTTCATTACCTTGCTTCAAGTTTTGGGCCATTTGCATGCTAATGTTTGCTTCACTTGAGTTGGTGTGGCACCACATTGTAGCATGATTTTTAGAGCTTATATTGCATGCTAATTGTCCATGATATCCCTTTTCAAGTGTACTTGAAATTTACTTGTTTAATGCTTAGGTTTATGCCTCAATATGTGCATGCGTGTGTGTATGCTTAGTCTTCATTTTCGGGCATTTTGGCCACTGTTTTAGGCTTGTTTGAGGCCGCCTAATCTAGTTTAAGTCCATTCCTCCATGTGTTGTAGCATGCTCACTTTGTATGTTGTCACATACTTGGTCCCATTTGCATGATGTTGCATGCTATTCATTGTTCTCAACATGTTGCTCTTTGCATGTTTGATATGTTTGCATGCTTGTTCCATGCCTTGCATGATTGTTTGTCTCGGTGCATGCCTAACATACAATGTTTACTTGCATTGCCATGTTACATGCCTAGCTTCACATGCTTAGGATTGCCTTGCATGAACATGCACACTTAGCCTCTTGAAGTGAGTGTGATAGAGGTTAAGTCCCCTTTATGGATCATTTGCATTGCATTTCATTTGAAATTGAAGGCACACTTGATTCTTTAGGCCATCATGCATGGAAATGCGTGATTGGTGGCCCGAGATCGGGCACATACCCCTTTGAGTTGCAAACATGATAGGGGGCATGATTGGTGCATACATTGTTTGAATCGAATTGCCATGCAAGTTTTGCCCTCTACTGCTGTGAGTTGCAGGTTCTGCAGGTATTGTATGCCGACCGGCAACTTTTTGTGCCGACCGGCAACTTTTTGTGCCGACCGGCAGTCAATAGATGGCCGGTGGATCTATTTTGTGCCGGTGACCATAATTCACTGCCGGTGGTAATTCTACTTAGCCAATGGGATCCCCCAGTATCCTGAGAGGCATTCCTGAGACTTTGGCAGTTTTCAGAGGAGCAAAGCAGGGAAAACAGAGGCAGGCTATGCATGGCAGTGCGATTCCGAGCAAGTCCTGAGCATGCGTTGCATCTGACCCGCTTCCCGAGGGTTTTACTGTTTTAATTAGATTAATTAATTCGTTTAATTAATTTATTTGATTTGTAATATTTAATTAGCTTGCGTAGTTAATTAATTTGTATATTCTTTTGGTCCCTCCGAGCGAGGGCAAATCTATAATAAGTGTGCGTGAGTGGTGTGTATGTCTTCCAACCCCACGTCTTTCTTCCCTTTTATTTACCCATTTACGATGGTAGATTAGGGCACGTTTATTTTAGCATACCTTATTCAATGCATGCGTGCATCCATACATTTGTCTTACATGCACCGGCTCGGTACATCATACAAACCGCATTGTATCTTCAAATCTAACTTGAATACGTGCACCGAATGATCGCATTTCACATGCCATTTTAGGATTAGCCGAGCCTATCCTAATCACATTTTGCTTGGGTTGCATTAGTCATTTTAACATGAACTAGGACATGCATGTTTGCTAACTAGTTTATTGTTTTGGCACGGAGTACGATGTAAGTATTTATGCTTTAGCATCTCGCATGCGTGTGAATGTTAACATGACAGCATGATTACCATGTGGCTAAATGCTTATATGAGATAAACTGCCTGAATGCCTGTGGGTGAGGTCGGATTGTTTGAGTTGAATAACTCGTTGAAATCCGTATTTTAGCCTACTCGCGAGTAGCAATTTCAAAACTGTTTTCAAAACAAACGGATATGCAATGCTTATTTCCAAATTAGGCAATCTAGTCTATACTTGTTTGCTGTGCGCATAACATAGTAATTCTAGGCTAATAACCGGAATAAGACACATAATAACGTTTTCAAAAACGGATATCATGGTTAGTAGAGGCGGTCTTCGGACCGGGCGAGGGGGGTGCTCATAGCTGACCTTCCAATCGTACCCAAGCTCCCGAGCCAAGACAACTTTGGTGATGACGGACACGTGGCCTTCGGCACCGAGTCAGGGTTTCCTAAATTTCCCATTTTAAAAAATATTTAGGTGGCGACTCTGTATCTGGCAAAGCAGTCCATGTTTGGCACTTCTTTTCTAAAAATCTATTTTCTCAAAACGATTTGCCAGAGTTGGACTCTTTGGTTCAAGATTAAGAACCGCAACAAACAAAATCGAGTCCGAACTGTAGCGAGGTCCCCCGCGGACGTGTCTACAGTTTCTGGCGACTCTGCTGGGGATTTATAGAGCTTGACTCGAACTCGTGATATCCTGTTTTGATTTCACTTATGTGTCTCTTTGCATTGCATGTGCATTGGTGCGCCTAGGACACCGTGTTGGCCATCTGCTATTCCTGAGCGGTTTGCCGGAGGCTTATCTTGTCAAGGCATGACCATAAGGCTGACCGGTTGCGGGCTCTGCCAGTATGGGAACACAAACCCCGGTTTTACCGGGGCACCCCTTTTGACCATTCGACCTAGTGCATATTCGGATCCATAGTGACCATTCCAAACTAGGACAGGTTGCTTACCCGATATAGGTTGTTTGAAACCGCTGTGTGCGTAGTGAAACCCTAGCTCCTGACAAAATAGGACAGGGAAACCCTACCCCAACATAGGGGTGTATTGGCTCTCATTTATCTGCTATGTGTTTTTAGAGTGTATCTCTACAGGGAATGCATATATCAGTTTGCAAAGTTTGAGCATTAGGCCCGAGGGCACTAGTATCAGTGTCGTTGAGAATCAGTTATGTCTGCGGGTATCAATTCAGTTTTGAACAGTGATTCTGGGGAACAGTGATCAGTAGTAGAGTGCAGTTGTTCAGCTACACCCGTGTTTGATCTGTTTGGGGCTGAAATACTGCTTGTTTTCCGTTTCAGTTTAGAGATTCAAAGAGTTAATCCAGAACATCTAGTGTCTTCTCCTTGCTGAGGCAGGACTGAGCATGACGCAGAATTCAGAAGAGATCGTGGTCATGACGGCCGCGTTGAGTCAACAAATCACCCCGCAAGGTGAGGCTAATAGTGATCTGCCGCATCCACCCAGGTCGCCTGCTGCCCACCCAGTTTGGACCCCTCAACTATATCAGGCTCGCGAGCCTAGTACATTCGAACTAATGGGAATGATAGGTGATCTTCAAAGATCCGTGGCGGATCTCGCCTATGGGATGTCTGCCTCGCCACCAGCCGCACCATATGCCGGAGGCTTTATACCCCAGGAGCCCCCTCTATTGGGACGAATAGTAATTGAACTCAGCCAACCGGAGATGACCTCCAGCTATGGCAACGATGCATCAAACCAAATTCTAGATCAGGTTGAGGCCAGAGACAAAGGTAAGATGGAGGCAGATGCCGACCCTACCGAACAACTGATGTGGGCAGTAGAGGCTTTGAAAGCCGGGGGAATGAACAAGCAACAGATATCTGCAGTTGTGACAAAAGCTGTGGAGGATGCTTTCCCCACTCCGCCTGAGGGCAGTTCCAGTCAATCAGAGAACCGGGATAGGCCCCGTCATGCCAAAACAGTTCTTCCCGCTCCCAACCTCGTATCCGGGAAGGATCAGAAATCCAAGGCCGCACCCGCCGATCCGTTCGCTAGTGCATCTAGCAAGAGTGCTCAGGCTCCAAAGTACCTGCCCCGAGGGCGCAGGGTCTTCCATGCTCTCTACATGCCGTTGTCCAAGGCACTTCAAATTCTTGCCGAGAGGGGACACCTTAAACCCCTGGAGCCTCGGCCTCTCCCGAAGAATCTCCCTGCTACTCATGACCCTGCTCAGTACTGTGCGTACCACCAGCAGACAGGCCATGCTACCGATAATTGTTTTCGCCTCCGTCATGAGGTGCAAGATTTGATTGACAACGAGGTTATCCTCCCCCCCACCTCAGCAAAGTCCGTC
Source organism: Camellia japonica (assembly GCA_030407325.1). Classification (NCBI taxonomy): domain Eukaryota; kingdom Viridiplantae; phylum Streptophyta; class Magnoliopsida; order Ericales; family Theaceae; genus Camellia; species Camellia japonica. The sequence goes on from JAPPVO010000032.1 coordinate 168,693,606, forward strand.
ACCACCCAGTTGTTGGATTTTGAGGACACAGATACTGCGAGTATGTAATCAGAAGGTGAACCGCCTGTGGGCAGTGCCTGGCGCATTTTTGGATGTGGCGTTTGGGCACGCATTTTTGGGCATCTGTTAATGTTAATTTTGTAAATTCTGACTTGGGTGTCGAGTCAGTCTTTTGTTTTGCCTTGAGTCTGTCTCTCTGTATTGAATCAGTCTTTTTGCTTACAGGGTCTGTCTTTTTGTAATGAGTCAGTCCCTCTTGTATAGAATATCAGGTGATTCCGGGGTTGTTGCCTCGAACACCGTTTTGTAATTATCCTTTTGTTTTTCCTTTTGAGTCTGTCTCGGTTGAGGAGCCAGTCGCAATCGGGGAATTTGAATGAAATAGCTGCGGCTATCACGTTTCCGTACTTGTTGCTATTTGAGTCAGCCGTGCCAGAGGATGTGAATGGAACGACAGTACATTCCACCTATTCTCTTGAGCCTTAAACATCGTTGTAATGACCTAAGCTTTTCATAAAACCCCTTTTCGAACACTGCGGTGATGAAAACGAAGAGGAAGTAATTCCTCGGGTTTTGTAAAATTTTGATCATTTTGAGAAAAAGAGAGGCATGCTAAACTTTTAATGAATGAAATCATGCTTGTCGCGTGAGTAGAGACTGAAGGATCCTGGTTCGATCCAAACTGGTTCCACACTATCTTCAGCGCGGGCGGTTTGTCGCTCTCTTAAAAACTTTCAAAAACAAAATGTTTCGCGCAGTCTTGCGAAGACCTGTGTGGAATCGCTCTTGAGATTGTGCAGCCCAGGATCGCTCTCAGCCTCAAGATTCAATTTATCTGTGAAACTGGAATCCGTTCAAAACATTCAGTGCCATGAAACGCCTGTGTGGCCCATTGTGAGGCAGCCCTCGAGCAAGAGGCATCAAAGTCAGATCAAGGAGATCAGATCCCACCAGGCAAGGCTCGTGAAGCAACCGTGATGGACTTTTCTGCAAATCAACACAACGGTCATTCTCCTGGACACAGAAAGGCTTCATTCTCAAAACCATTTGGCATGGGCTTGCTACACTTTTTACCCTTTGAGAGGCTCGCTGGGCCGAAAACCCGATAGGGCGATCCAGGCAAAAGTTAGAGCAAAGAAAAAAAGAAAAGAAAAAGAAAAAAATACAAAAAGAAGCAAAAGAAAAGAAAAGAACAAAAAAAAAAAAAAATAGCAAAAGAAAAGAAAGAAAAGAATTGAAAATGTAAAAGAAAAGAATGAAGAAAAAGAAGAAGAAAAACATAGCTCGCAAGGTCGAAAACCTGCAACAGGCGCCTTGGTAAAAGTTAGAGCCTAAAAAGTGAAGGTTAAAATACCTGAGTGTACCTTAACCGGAACTACGTAAGGCTTGATTCCCATGTTTGGGATACATAGGCAACTTCGTCTTGAAGTCCAGCCCCCAACGCTTCCATAGCGTCTCAGTCCATGTCATGGTTTTGATCACTTTTGCCTCCTCCGAACCTGATGTCTCGATTGCAGCAACCTGGAACTACGTGATTAACTTCCTCTTGAAGTCCAACCACCAACACCTTTCAGGTGACTGTGTCCATATATTGATTCAAACCGTCTTCGTCTCCTCCGTGGCCGAGGGTCCGATTGTCATCAACAAGGAATGGCTTACAGCATGCCGCGACATCATCCAAACAAGGGGCAACTTTCCGTTGCCATGCATTGCCATAAGTTGCCCCGAGTTGTTGTCCAAACCAGGGGCAACTTTCCGTTGCCTTATCCCCCCTTTAAGCCAGGGGCAATTTTCCATCGTTCCCGATCCGAGTTTGTATATCTCGAGGGTAAGTTCCGCACTCGTTGAGCATTGACCGTTTGCAAAAATAGTTTTTGAAAATTTTTACTGAAGTTGACTATTTTCTCAAAAACTATCTCATTTTTCAAAATCAGACCATGTTTGGACCCAAAAAGGAGAATTTTCAGTACTCACGGCCTGACTTGCATGATTTTCAAACCAAAGATCGAACAAGTATGCTAATCTAATTCTCATTTTTTATCAAAACTGTTTTAGGAAGAAAACAAAAAATGGTCAAAATGACGAACTAGGGGCACAATTGAGTCAGGTCTTCTGTCTTTCTCCCGTCAATGTACTCGCCAGAAGGGCACTCTATCCACTGGGAGAAATAGCCGTGAGCTAACAGCGCTGGGTATGAACCTGCGATTTCCTATTCATCCATTAGCCACTCTGGGGAGGGATAAAAGATGAGAGAATAAAGAATAGAGAGGAGTAAGTTGAGAGAAAAGTAAGCAGAAGGGTTTTGAGAGAAAAACCGAGCCTGAGGGCCGAGTGATGCGAGTATCACAAATCAGAAAGGGTGGGAATAATACCCGGCGGAATTGGCTCCTCGAAATTTGAGGTCTTTTTGTAAACATGTCCATGTGTCGTGTCTTTTGATTTGTCGGTCTCAACTTTTGTTTTGAGTCTTTTCCGAGCATGTCTCGTTATGTTAGGTCGTGTGCCTTTTGTTTCCTTGTCTGAGTCCCTCCGCTGTGTTTAGTCGCAGGCTTGGCACCCCGGTTGAAAACCCTTCCTTATTTTCAAAGAAATCGTTTGTGCTCAGAATGCTGCGCCATTCTCTACATTCGTACGAAGCAGGAGAAGAAAAGGGAAAATTTGGGACATCCGAGTGTGTTTCAACTGCAACCGTGTCAGTTTTGTGGTCCGTCTTGTTAGATTGGGCTATCTGTTCAGGGTTTGCTGTGTGCGGAATGAACCGAGTGCTGTGTTATGGGCTGTATGCAGATCAATCCCCAGTAGAGTATGGGCTGTATCATGCAGTTTGAGCTGTGGTTTGTATGAGTTATTTGCTGTTAGTTGGTTGGTTATCCGATTATCACAGTGCAAGTGTTTAATTTTCAGACGACAGATCAATATCATTTACATTGGAGGTGTAATATGATGCAATACAGTGCAAAGCATGAAATACGCAGATATCTACAAATGTAAACACTTTTTCAGACAAAAAGTTTGTTTCATTTCATATCGTCTTTTCAAGTACATAGTTTCGAAGGAAACAAAATCTGCCTGCGGCGGTACAAAGTACCCTAACTACTAACCAAAAGGGGAAAATGCAAAAGGGGATAAAAAAAGTTAAAATCTGTATCAAATGTCAAAAATAGCTCCGGGGCCGTCAATCTGTCCTGGTCCTCTTCCTGGACGAAGGTCCAGGAGCGTCATCAACAGGGGCACCACCAGGGGCATCGCTGTCTGAGCTCGAGTCCGAGCCATCATCGGTCTCCTCCGCCTCTGTCTCTGCCTCAGACTCGTCATCTGGAACTGGAGCCTGCGAGCTGCTCCCGACGTGAGTGCGCCCTCCTCTGGTGCGGGGATATATCCTGCCATCCCGAGTAGAAATGGGAGGTCCAGCTGGAGCGCCACCCACCGGAGGAATCTGGAAGGGAGGCTGAGAAAAGCATAAAAGGCGAATACATCAGAATACTGTGAACAGTTTATCCGTGCAGAATGCAGTGTATGAGTACAGTCTGAGAATGCTGTGAACAGTTTATCCGTGTAAATGCAGTGTATAGTACATACAGTCTTGAATGTCGTGAACAGTTTATCAGTGCAGAATGCAATGTGTGAGTACAGTGTATCAGATGCCGTGAGCAGTTTATCAGATGTTGTGTTGTGCATCAGATTATGTAAAGCAGTTTGTGTATGATTTGAGGCTGTGGTCAGAAAGAACATACCGGAATGCTGTAAAGGGCTAGAAGGTCGAATGTCCGCTGTAGCATCCCCATCATGGAGGCATTCATCTCCAATGACTGCCGGGTATACTCAGAAGACGCCTGCAAAAGTATCAGATGCATCAATATTCTGCGGAATATCAAATAAACTGAAATGAAATAACTGTGCAAGAATGAAGTAATACATACCGGAGGCAAGTCGGGGATACCGACAAACTCGTGATCGGCCGGCGGAGGGGCGAAGGGGATCTGATAGGTCGCCCCACCCTGCCCTCGAAAAGTCAATGAAGCGGGCAGAGCAGGCCAACTGGTCCCTCGCCCCCGCTGAACTCCACCCCTGCCACGAACTCGAGCCCTCCTCGGCGCTCCCCCTACAGCCCCCGCTCCCACTCCAGCCGCTGGCGCCGCTGGTCTCTCCCTCTCCGCTCGGCGGCCGCCGCTCAGAGGTCGCATGATGAAGGTCCGGACGTACTCCGAGTAATCGCCCTCGCCTCTGAAGTCCTCTGCCTTCCAGCCAAGGGTGTAGTCTGCCATCTGATCGGTGGTGAATCTCTCGGTATCCCGCATGTGCTCAGGAGGGTGCACCGGGACTATCTGCTCAGGTAAACCCAGGGTCTGGCGTAGGAAACGCTCACCCAGGTACCAAGCCCGACAGACCGGGCCCTCGAGCAGAATTCGGTAACGTGAGGTCTCATCGGCACCGGCAAACCGATCCCTCATCATCGCTGGCAGTGGAGCCCACGGCCGCCAGGTGATCTAAAATTGAAGTACAGTTGTTATCTACTGTTATTGAAATATACAGTGGAAAGACGAAGCTTAAATGAACTGTAAGTAAAACATACCTCGGCAGGGGTGATGGTGTCGAAGTAGCGGCGGAAGAAGCTGAATGTCTCTCGCGGCCTCTGGGTGCATCTCCTGTCAAAGCGTCGTGAAAAAGGGACAACCAGAGGGGTCTCTGCCTCGGGCACGGGAGCGAGCCTAGGAAACTAGGCATAAACCCACAACTGCAAGATAAATACCAGTGCATTTATCAGATAAAGCAGAATACAGAATAAAAGGCAGAAATAGCAGAGCCGTGTTGTGCAGTGTATTGTGCAGAGTGTACAGTGTGAGCAGTGTACAGTCAGTGTAAAGCAGAGTATGTGTGTGCCGTGTGTACAGTATACAGCAAGTGTAAAGCAGACTACAGTGTGTGCAGTGTGCAGAGTACAGAAAATATAGAGAACAGAAATGAAAGGCAGAAAAAGAAATGTACCTCCCAAGCACGCCAGTAACCCCCGAGCAACTGTCCGCTGCCGCGGGAAGCTGAGCTCATATATCCATAAAGGGTGGCCAGAGCAGCGCCACCCCAGTCGTAATGTAAAATGTCTCTGACGTCCACCAGTGCGCTGAGAAGACAGAGAGGCACTGTGTTCGCCCGGTCGGCGAAGATGGTCGTCCCAAATAGGAACATAAGAAAGCCGCGTGCGTATCTCTCTGCGGCCTCTGGGGTCATCGGGGCTGCATCGACAAGGAGGGGCTGGACCCTGAACTGTACCTCAAACCAGGAGTACCGGACGAAGCCGGGACGCGCAAGAGGCGGTGCCGCGCCAAGCAAGTAGACCTGAGCCGCGGTCCACTCGTCCATATCAATGTCAAAGGGGATCGGATCACCCCCTACCCCGATGCCGGTGAGCACCGAGAAATCATAAGGGGTCATCGGCATGTCCCCTGCCGCGGAGAAGTGAAATGAATCAGTTGTGTCCCACCACCTCTCCACCAGAGCGGCGAGGAGAGGTCTGCATGTAGTAAGCCTGGAGAGTCCCCGGCAGAAGGCGCCAAAGCCAGCCTGGTCCACAATGTGGCGAACTGCGTCGGGTAGCTCGGCGTACCACTCGCGAGCGACAGTATTCCCATACCCGCGGATGGTATGGGAATCTCCCTATTTTCAAACAAATAGTTGCGAAGCAATATAAAATGTACAGTTTTGAAGAAATAGTGGTTCAGTGCAAATTTGGCATGCGTGCAAGTTTATCAGATTCAAACAGATACCGGGTGCCGGTGTGTTTACAGTGAACTACAACGTGTGATGCGTCAGCTTGTTTGAGTGGTTCAGTGCAAATTTGGCATGCGTGCAGGTTTATCAGATTCAAACAGATACCAGGTGCCGATGTGTTTACAGTGAACTACAACGTGTGATGCGTCAGCGTGTTTGAGTGGTTCAGTGCAAATTTGGCACGCGTGCAAGTTTATCAGATTCAAACAGATACCGGGTGCCGGTGTGTTTATAGTAAACTACAACGTGTGATGTGTCAGCACGTTTGAGTGGCTCGGTGCAAATGTGGCATGCGTGCATATTTTCAGATTCAAACAGGTATCGGGTGTCGGTGTTTGCAGTGAGATACGGTGTGTGCCGTGATTTGAGTGGTTCAAGGCTAGTGCAGTGTGTGCGCGTGTGGGTCTTAAACAGATAATCAATTGCAAATGCGCTTGTAATCGACTACAATGTACAGTATATTAGTGTATCGGCACTAAGCAGTTAAAGAATGCAACCAACTATGACAATTGGCAGTTAAACATTCTACGTTGCAGAAAGTAAAGTAGAGAAAGAAAGTTACCTCGGAAGCGCCGGAGGATAGGTGGGAGGTAGGCTCACATAGCAGGAGCTCGGGATCCAATGCCATGTCAAAACTCCTGAACTGGCGTAGTCCGTCGGGCGGCAGAACATGAATCGCCGGCCGGTAGGTCGCCGGATCGAACGGGCGCTCCCTCAACGGAAGGAGCTCGACCCCGGGATCCATCTCGTGATCTGGAGGAGTCCCACCGCGTGGAATGTCGTCGGCCATATCGAGAATGATGAGAAAATGGTCGAGGAATGAAAATCGGGTCGGAATACGAAGAGTCAACTGAAAAGTCAACTCCCGGGAGGGTGGAAATGGCCGGGAAGGTTGGGATGTGAAAAGGCACAGAAATGAAGAGGAAATCGAGGGGAACAAGTCCCAAAAAGGTGGAAATAGCAAAAGGAGCGTCGAAACGAAGTTTCAATCGGTCCAAAATGTTCGAAACGCGATGAACTTCGCGAATCGAACGACGGAAAAGACGCGAGAACGCGAAGAAATGAGGAAAAGAGAGAAAAGGGCTCTAGAGAGAGAGAGAGAGATAGTTTTCGGCGGAGGAGAAGTGAAAAAATAGGGTTTAGAAACCCTATTTTAAAATACCCGAAGCGAAAAGTCGAATCTGCCCCGACTCAGCAACTTTTTGCCGGCCGGCATAATATTGTGCCGATGGAATCTATTTTCAGCCGGTGGACAGCCGGTGGCCTCCTAGCTCGGCCGGTGATGTTTCCACAGCCTTGTTTAGGCAATATTAGTTGTTTTGGGTCTTCATAGCTCAAGAAAGTGCAAGGAAGTGTATCTCCGACGCTCAACCGGCCTCCGTTTTGACCTCGGACCGTGTTTTCTGTGCGTGGCACTCAAATTCATGCAATGTTGTATCCTTTTGTATCCTTTTGTCTTTTACAAGATTCAAAAGTTGCCCCGTGTGCGTTGCACGCGTTCATCGCACTATTTCGGTGCATTACATCGCGCCGTCATGCGCCTCGCAGTTGCATTGTTATGGACGTACTACACGCGTTGTAACACGCACCCCTTGCATTGTCATGCACATCTCGTATGCATTGTCATTGCATTTTCAAATACATACGTCGCCTCCCGCATTGTTCGCGTTGTTATACATTCCCTTGCCATGCGTCGTCATGCATTCCGAAACACGCGCGTTGTTGCGCATTTGAGTCCATTTGCGTTGGCTTGCATCTTATGAGGCATGCGTGTCTCATTTGTTACATTTTGCACTCCATGTGGCACGCGTGTCACACTTACATCATGTTACCTTTCGTGTGGCATGCGTGTCACATTGGTCCCATTTTGCATAGGCACGTGTGCCTCATTTCCATTGGCATGCATGTCTCACTTGCTTTATGCATTGCCCCGCTGGTCTGGCGAGACCTTAAACACGCACGGTCTAGGAGACCTTAAATCCTCGGGAGGTGCAAGACCTTCGGTGCATTAAGGTGCACACCCCATTGCATTTGGCATGCATCTCAAAAGCCGCGCGTTGGCGCGCATTTCAAAAACATCATGCATCATCTGCATTCAAAAAAAACAAAAAAAACATACATTGTTTTGCATCTTTCCCAACATCATGCATCATCTGCATTCAAAAAAGAAAACAAAAAGAAAACATTCATTGTCATGCATTGCATCCCGGTCTAGGAGACCTTAAATCCTCTGAAGGTGCAATTCCTTTGGTGTTTGTCGTGCCCGAGCGACTTCCGGTGGTCTGGTAAAGCCACCAGCCTGTGTTTGCGGTGAGTTCCTAGGAGACCAATGGGGACGGTGAAAACTAGAGTTTGAACGGCTTATGCCTAGAACGTAAAGGTTCGGGATTTCCGAGACTAAAGTCTGGTTTAAATACCCAGAGGGTGTACCCTCGACTTGAAATCTGTATGGAAGCCCCATAGGTTGAGGCGGCATGTCTGCGCCTCAATTCTGGATACTGAACCAACCTAGTATATTGCCCTGTTGGGAGAATAGGGAAAACTGCAATCGCAGCCATTGCAAAAAAAAAAAAAACACATGCATATGTCATGCATCATTAATAATACTGCATAAGGCATGCATTTCAAAAAACAAAAAAAACACATGCATATGTCATGCATCATTAATAATACTGCATATGTCATGCATTTCAAAAAACAAAAAAAACACATGCATATGTCATGCATCATTAATAATACTGCATATGTCATGCATTTCAAAAAACAAAAAAAAAAACACATGCACATGTCATGCATCATTGTAGATAGTGCATATGTCATGCATCATCGTAGGATATAATGCATATGTCATGCATTTCCCCTAGTAAATGTTCACTCCATTGCATATTTGTAGATATTGCATCGTAGTCGCATGCATTCACTGCATCACCTCCATTTATGGCTTGCACCTTTCCTTGTTGAGCTTGGTCTGGTATGTGCCCTTACTTTTCACGTCAAAGCACGGTTCTGCATGTGTACGCGCCTATTCCACGTTGGTATGTTGGTTTGAGGGTTGCGGCACCTTTTCTGTGTTAGACATGGCTTGTACGTGTACATGTCTTTCCTAGGCAAAATACGGTTTGGCTGCACGCCATATCCATTGTAGATCTTACATTGTAGTGTAATCGTCGCATCCTGCTTTAGGATCATTATTCTTTCCCCAGCGGGTCGTCACCCCACTTGTGTCATTCCACTCAATACTCGTTCTTGTGTCTGTCTACATCACTCATAGTTCTGCATGTGTACGCGCTTTGAGGGTTGCGGCACCTTTTCTATGGTAGACAGACTTGTTACTTCCATCAATCTATTTGACATATGTGTGGTTTCGAACCGCTCATGATTGAATCATGATTCAATTGCTCTGCATTTAGTTTGCATAGTTTCAATTGCATTGCATATCATTTGCATTGTTTATACTTAGTTTTGTATATATATTGCATTGTATATATATCGCATATCATTTTGCATTCGTCATTGCATTGTCATGCATATTGCTAACAATATTGCACCTGTTAAGTTTGTTTTCTTTTCAGGCACGATATTGTATGTACGGCTCATTTGAGGCCGGTGCAACCGGACGAGCCGCACAGGTATTGTATCCTCCGTGTGAGACGTATCGAGAATTGCATAATTCTCTTACATCCTTTCTGCATTGTAGTGTAGTCTGGTGTTTGCTAGCTTAAAACTGTCGCATGTGTGCTTCGTTACAGCTTTCTTTGCATGATCATAAGTTATGCTCGGCTTCTTGCATTGTCAGTTGCATTTTGCCCCTGCCTTCGGGCGCATACCTTATTTGCCTTGCATGTTTGTCCAAGTCTTCGGCCTTGTCAAAAATGGGTCGTCTCTGGGCTTTGACATTCACTCCCGTCATTGTTATGACTATCGAGTTCTGTCAAAGAGGGGCAACTGTAGACACCCCATTTTTGACCGTCCTCAAGACTTGGACGTCACCGGTTGAACACTCGGTGATTATCCATGTTTGTGTTCGTTTGGAGTTCCCGGAGTTCTCGGCTACGCGCCTTGTCTCAGGATCTCCGAACTCGACCGTTTTGTGTCTGGTTTTGCACCAAACACTTGTGTTTTGCCTTGGAGGGGCAGGGAATGCCTTTTGAGGCATCGCCACACACCACCGGCAGTGGCTAGAGGCCACCGGCTGGTTTTTGTTGCCACCGGCAATGTATGTTGCCGGTCGGCACTCTTTGTTGCCGGTTGGCAGTCAATTTTGTCAAAATGGCATTTTTGGCCGGCCGACTACTGTTCAGCTGCTTTTGGAGATATTTTGAAACAGCTGGCTGGCATTTGCTTCCCCTCCATACACGTGTATGGAGGGATGCCCCTCTTGTTAGCTTACATTGTAAGTTTACAAGATTGGCTCCTCTATAAGAGGAGCCCTCCTCTCCCTTGCTGAAGGGTTAGAAGAATTAGAGCTTTTTGCTTAGAAAATACAGAGGAAGCTCTGGTTTTAGGGTTAGGGTTCAATAGACATCCTATCTCTATATTACTCTTGTGTGTGTTTTAGTCCATACTATTGCACACAAGCACCTAGTGCTTCACCTTCCTTGGACTACTGAGGTTCTAAGGGCTTGTTCTTGCTATTTTTGACTAGATTGAAGCTTAAGGAGGCAACAAGACCACCATTGTTGAAGAAAGGCTTCAAGGGTAAGAAACTAGTCCTTTTTACCCCATTTTTGCATTGTATTTCTACCTATCTTGCAACTGTTTTTTGGCTTTGCATATAACACAAAAAAGTTCTATTTTTGAGGCCTCTAAATAGTTTGTTAAGAGTGTTTTAGGCTTTGGGGTTGTTTGACCCCTCTTGAGCCTTGTTTGGCCCTTATTTTGTGCCATTTTGTGTGAGTTTCGAGACTTTGGTGTTCGGGCCTCTTCACCACTGAAATCTTGAGGGATTCCAGTGGTGGAGATGGTGCCTTGAAGTCTCCAAAAGGGGAGGGCCACCCCCTCTCCTTGTTGTCCTTGAAAGGGACCATTTTTGGTCTCTTGAGGGAGCTTATGTTCGAGTGTGTGTCGAGCATGCCATGACTGTTTTTCACGCTTATATTGCCATAATATAACATGGTTTTAAGTTGGTTTTGGTGTACCATGCATGCTTAGCATACCTACCATGTAATGCCTTGTAATTGCCTTAATATGCCATAGGTTGTTAGCCTTTGTTTGAGCATGTTTTAGGCTTAGACTTGTGAATGTTTTGTGCTTATTTTGCCATGCTTTAGGTCTGTCCATAGTTGTTTGGATCGATTTTGGCATGCTTAGTATAGCTCCTTTGCATTTGTGGCTTGTCGGGCTTGTATGCCTCAAGTATGTGAATGTGTAGCATGTGTTGCTTGCATCATTTTGATGGTTTGGAACCACCCTACATGTGATTTCAGTCCCTTTGGCATGCTTATATGCTTGCCTTAGTTGCCTCTTTGTTGCTTTGAGAGCATGTGTTGTACGCCTTATGTTTTGACCATTATGCATGCCTTTGAATTTGAGCCACTTAGATGCCATCTAAGTGGTCCCTTGGCCTTGTTTTAACATGCTAAAAACCTGTTTTTAGTTGTTTAGTGCATGCCATGTTTGTTATGCTAAATGTGCTTTAAAGCTTTATTACCTTGCTTCAAGTTTTGGGCCATTTGCATGCTAATGTTTGCTTCACTTGAGTTGGTTTGGCACCACATTGTAGCATGATTTTTAGAGCTTATATTGCATGCTAATTGTCCATGATATCCCTTTTCAAGTGTACTTGAAATTTACTTGTTTAATGCTTAGGTTTATGCCTCAATATGTGCATGCGTGTGTGTATGCTTAGTCTTCATTTTCGGGCATTTTGGCCACTGTTTTAGGCTTGTTTGAGGCCGCCTAATCTAGTTTAAGTCCATTCCTCCATGTGTTGTAGCATGCTCACTTTGTATGTTGTCACATACTTGGTCCCATTTGCATGATGTTGCATGCTATTCATTGTTCTCAACATGTTGCTCTTTGCATGTTTGATATGTTTGCATGCTTGTTCCATGCCTTGCATGATTGTTTGTCTCGGTTGCATGCCTAACATACAATGTTTACTTGCATTGCCATGTTACATGCCTAGCTTCACATGCTTAGGATTGCCTTGCATGAACATGCACACTTAGCCTCTTGAAGTGAGTGTGATAGAGGTTAAGTCCCCTTTATTGGATCATTTGCATTGCATTTCATTTGAAATTGAAGTGCACACTTGATTCTTTAGGCCATCATGCATGGAAATGCGTGATTGGTGGCCCGAGAATCGAGGCACATACCCCTTTGAGTTGCAAACATGATAGGGGGCATTATTGGTGCATACATTGTTTGAATCGAATTGCCATGCAAGTTTTGCCCTCTGTTGCTGTGAGTTGCAGGTTCTGCAGGTATTGTTTGCCGACCGGCAGTCAATAGATGGCCGGTGGATCTATTTTGTGCCGGTGACCATAATTCACTGCCGGTGGTAATTCTACTTAGCCGGTGGGATCCCCCAGTATCCTGAGAGGCATTCCTGAGACTTTGGCAGTTTTCAGAGGAGCAAAGCAGGGAAAACAGAGGCAGGCTATGCATGGCAGTGCGATTCCGAGCAAGTCCTGAGCATGCGTTGCATCTGACCCGCTTCCCGAGGGTTTTACTGTTTTAATTAGATTAATTAATTCGTTTAATTAATTTATTTGATTTGTAATATTTAATTAGCTTGCGTAGTTAATTAATTTGTATATTCTTTTGGTCCCTCCGAGCGAGGGCAAATCTGTAATAAGTGTGCGTGAGTGGTGTGTATGTCTTCCAACCCCACGTCTTTCTTCCCTTTTATTTACCCATTTACGATGGTAGATTAGGGCACGTTTATTTTAGCATACCTTATGCAATGCATGCGTGCATCCATACATTTGTCTTACATGCACCGGGCTCGGTACATCATACAAACTGCATTGTATCTTCAAATCTAACTTGAATACGTGCACCGAATGATCGCATTTCACATGCCATTTTAGGATTAGCCGAGCCTATCCTAATCACATTTTGCTTGGGTTGCATTAGTCATTTTAACATGAATTAGGACATGCATGTTTGCTAACTAGTTTATTGTTTTGGCACGGAGTACGATGTAAGTATTTATGCTTTAGCATCTCGCATGCGTGTGAATGTTAACATGACAGCATGATTACCATGTGGCTAAATGCTTATATGAGATAAACTGCCTGAATGCCTGTGGGTGAAGGTCGGATTGTTTGAGTTGGAATAACTCGTTGAAATCCGTATTTTAGCCTACTCGCGAGTAGCAATTTCAAAACTGTTTTCAAAACAAACGGATATGCAATGCTTATTTCCAAATTAGGCAATCTAGTCTATACTTGTTTGCTGTGCGCATAACATAGTAATTCTAGGCTAATAACCGGAATAAGAACACATAACGTTTTCAAAAACGGATATCATGGTTAGTAGAGGCCGGTCTTCGGACCGGGCGAGAGGGGGTGCTCATAGCTGACCTTCCCCAATCGTACCCAAGCTCCCGAGCCAAGACAACTTTGGTGATGACGGACACGTGGCCTTCGGCACCGAGTCAGGGTTTCCTAAATTTCCTATTTTAAAAAATATTTAGGTGGCGACTCTGTATCTGGCAAAGTAGTCCATGTTTGGCACTTCTTTTCTAAAAATCTGTTTTCTCAAAAAGATTTGCCAGAGTTGGACTCTTTGGTTCAAGATTAAGAACCGCAACAAACAAAATCGAGTCTGAACTGTAGCGAGGTCCCCCGCGGACGTGTCTACAAAACCCCATCAAGTTGAGGGCTTCAATTTCCTACTGAGCAACTTGGTTGCAGAGAATCGAGGTGGCCGCATCCTAGCCCACGCTCCATTACCTTCGGGTGCTCAGACAGTGCACAGATCAAAGAAGAATACTTTTCTGGGCGTACAAGCAAGTTTCTTCAATTGTATGTGACAATGAAACAAGCAAGACTGTCGCTGCCTACCAACAAATATTACTAACGTACCCATCCATTCTCATTCTGGACGAAGGTCATACTCCCACAAATGAAAGTACGCATTTCATGAACTCGCTCAATAAAGTCCAGACAGCCCGCAACTCCTGAATGACAACTACCTTTCTCTTCAAATGTAACTGCTATTCGATAGAAAGATGATAATTTCAAGAGAAAGGTAACCGTCATTCAAGAGTTGTGTGCAATGACAGGCAAGGCTGTCTATTTCTACGAATGAGATTTTCTTCATAAATTGCCTGGGCTTGTTGACTTTTTTGCATTTCTTCACCTTGGCCCTACAATAGTTCGTGAAGTTGAAGAACTGAACAACTTAGTTAAGAAGTTCAACATCACCTAGGATGGGGAGCACACTCTATGTGCACGCACAGTTGAGATCTCTCCTAAAGAGTTCACCTACAGACACGTCAACCACAAAAATAGAGGGCGTTGACGATGCCCAGATGGACCATATCTTAGAAAAGTTGGATGTTAGAGAAGGACTGAAGGCAAACTTCTTCCTTAATCTGTTAGGCTTGTTCGAATCAGGTGGGGAGAAGGTATTGGTTTTCAGCCATCGTCTCCAGCCGCATAAGTTGTTGGTAAGGCTAGCCATGAAAGTGAAGGGTTCGACTCTGGGAAAAGAATTGGGTGTGGGGAACGAATAGCTCTCTACAAAATTTGAAAATCGTTATCCTCATTTCAACTCTTTCAATTGGCTTTCCTATCTTTTAAGTTCAATACCGTCAACTATGCATGGACTTCAGCACTAAAACAAACAGTTGTTTCCTGTGTTACACAGACTCAGGTACGGGTGCCGGGTGCGGGTATGTATGTACATGTCCAACTCATTAAATCTTACATTCAACGGTACGCGGTCTGGGGAAAAAATATCATATTTTTAATCTAATGTGACATAAAATGGTACTATATGTAACTTACAGTATCAAAATGACATTTATAGTAATTTGACCATAATTTGCACAAATAATAATTGTGTTATATACAATTATATAAGAAGTGTCCGTTGAAAAGTATCCGACACATATCCCATACCCTTGTCCGACTCTCAGGTGTCCGACACGGGTATTTGATCTATTTTGAAGAGTTCGTGTAACTAGATTGTTTCTAAACATAAGTTCCGGCAATATAAAATCACCGAGTACTACAAAATTGAAAGCAGAATTCAACCGAGTGTACTAGCCGTTGTAGCATCAAGATTAGTCATTGTTTGTTTATCGAGTTTCTTATTTTTGCTTTTTTGGGTACTCTAAAAAAAAATTTGTTTTTCCCGTGCCAACATTACACAAATTTTTTTTAAGTCTTCTTTGGTTATATATAACCTAACCTAACAAGTTGGCCATGTAAATGCAGAACACCTTTTATGCTTGTTGCTAACTACTATGATACCTATGTTCAACTTGCAGCACTGATAACAGAGGGAAGACTTCCTATTCGAAAGAGAGAAAATACAAAAATCGAGCACAGAACAGTTCCTGTTGGGTCAATTTCGGGTAGCAGAGGGAAGAGTTCCTATTCGAATAGCACAAAATACCAAAATGGAGTACAGAACAATTCCTATTGGGTCGATTTCGGGTTGGGTGTGAAGGTATATACGAATGAAAGAAGACAAACAAGAAGACAGAGAAAGAGAAAGCACGAAATAAAGGAAATACCAACCGGAGCAAACAAACCGACGGTGGTGCTTGATTAACCCTTGAGGTTGTGCTCCAGTGACAAAAATCAACTTCAAAAAAGAATTTATGCACCCACTCCATGGCTAGACTTCCCAAGAACTTAAATGATTGATGTTCGCCAAACTCAAGTAAATAAGCTTTGTTCTTTCAATATGATTTTTGCCCTCAAATATTTTTCTCTGTAAAACCCTACAGCTAGGGGGAAATGGAACAACGGAGACACGGGGAGAGAGAAAGACAAACAGAGAGAGAGGGTCCGAGATGGAAGAGAGACGAACGGGCCGAGGGAACTTACACATTTTCTGAACATTTACGGCATTTTTGAAAATTTTTTACTTTTTCTGACAACTTACACCTTTTTATGAAAAGTTTTTATAAATTAATTTTGTTAATAAAAGTTACACCTTAGAACTTACACTTTTTGTAAAAACAAAACTTACACATTTTCTGATGTCCCTTAAAGCTTTTATGGAAAAACATACACCTTTCGTGAAAACTTGAATTACACGTTTTGTGAAGTGACTTACACCTTTTGTGAAAAAACATACACCCTTTTAGAAAATTTACACCTTTTGTGAAAGAAATTTTTTCATACAATTTACACATTTTTAAAACATTCACCTTTTCTGAAAACTTATATGTTGTAGTGAAATTACTTACACCATTCCTCAAAAGTTACACCTTTTGTAAAATATTTTTATTCCAAAAATTTACACCTTTTGTTCCAACTTACACATTTTTTGAAAATGAACCTTACACCTTTTGCCAATTTACTTATATCTTTTGTTGAAAAACTTACACCATTTCTCAAAAATTACACCTTCTGTGAAATACATTCTTTCCAAAAATATACATCTTTTGTTCAAACTTACACCTTTTCTTAAATCTTACACCTTTTGCTGAAAATAGTTACACCTTCTCTGAAAAGTTACTTCTTTTGTGAAATGAACTTTGCATAAAATGTACACATTTTGTGAATCGAAGACTTAGATTATTTTTGAAATAATTTACACCTTCTGTGAAAAACATAAACCTTTTTTGAAAAGTTACACCTTTTGTGAAATAAATTTTTTCATAAAATTTACACCTTCTGCTAAAAACATACACATTTTCTAAAAGTTTACACCTTTTGGTGCAAATACTTTACACCTTTTTCTGAAAAGTTACTTCATTTGTGAGTTAATATTTTTCATAAAATTTACACCTCCTATTGGAAGTCACACATTTTCTGAAAACAAAATTTACACCTTCTGTGACATTACTTGCATATTTTGTGAAAACATTTACACGTTATTTGAAAATTTACACCTTTTATGGAAAATTTGGTTTCATAAAATTTATACCTTTTGTGAATCCTTACACCTTGTCTGAAAGTTTAAACCTTTGAGTGGAAGTACTTACACCATTTCTTAAAAGGTGTAAATATTTTTCCCAAAAGGTGTACACTTTCAGAAAAAATGTAAGTTTTTTACAAAATGTGTAAACTTTATGAAAATATATTTTAAATTTTCAAAAACCGTGTAACTGTTTTCACAAAAGATGTAAGTTATGTCACAAAATGTGTAACTTTTGTTTTTAGAAAAGGTGTAAGTCATAATAAAAGGTATTTCAAAAAAGATGTAACTGTTTTCACAAAGGATGTAAGTTATGTCACAGAAGGTGTAACTTTTGTTTTCAGAAAAGGTGTAAGTTCTAATAAGAGGTGTAAATTTTATGGAAAAAATTATTTCGCAAATGGAGCAACTTTTCAGATAACGTGTAAGTATTTCCAACAAAAGGTGTAAATTTTAAGAAAAGGTGTAAGTTTTTAACAAAAGGTGTATATTTTATGAAATGTAGTTTTCCATAAAATATATAAATTTTTTCACAAAAGATGTATGCTATTTGACAAAAGGTGTATGTTCTGTTTTCAGAATGGTGTAACTTCAAATAAAATGTGTAAATTTTTGTAATGAAATTATTTTACAAAAGAGTAACTTTTCCAAAAAGGTGTAAGTATTTGAACGAAAATGTGTAAATTTTCAAAATAAATTATTTCACAAAAAACTGCAACCTTCAAGAAATACTGTAAGTGTTTTCACAAACGATGAAATTAACTTCACAAAAGGTGTAAGTTCCGTTTTTTCGCAGAACGAGTAAGTTGCTCAAACGCAATCAAACTGTATTTGTGTTGTTCATGGTTCGATATCGATATAGACAGACAGAGACAAAGGGAGGGAGAGAGATAGACCGATATCGACAGATAGAGACCGAGATAGACATGGTTCGACAGAGAGAGACGGACCCAGATCGACACAGACAAACCAAGATCGATACAGACAGAGATTGGCAGACAAAGAGAGCCGAGATAGACATGGTTCAATAGAGAGAGACGAACCCAGATCGACACAGACAAACCAAGATCGATAGACAGAGATCGACAAATAGAGAGAGAGAGAGACCGACATCGATAGAGAAGAGCCCGAGATGGACAAAGAGTGACCAAGATCGATAGAGACAGAAAAATCCTTTGATTTGCACCAGCGGCGGTGGCGGTGGCGGTGGCGGTGGCAGTGGCAATGTCAGTCGGCGGTGGGCAACGGTGGCCCGCGACGGTTGGGTGGTCGGTGGTGATAAAATTTTCAACGTATAAGTCGTCAATAAAATTTGGAGCTTCTTTGGGAACTTATATCTTTTGTAAAAACGAAACATTCAGCTTGATTGTCTCACAAAGTTTACATCTATTCCTAAATTTTACACCTTTTCTAAAAATTTACACCTTTTTCGTGGAAATATTTACAACTTTTTTGAAAAATTACACATTTTGTGGAAAAACCTTTTTCATAAAATTTACACTTATTATTTGAAGTTACACCTTTAGTGAAAAACAAAACTTACATCTTTTCTAAGGTCATTTACACCTTCTTTGGAAAAACATACACCATATTTGAAAAGGTTATACCTTTTGTCAAATCATTTCTTTTAACAAACTTTATCAAAGCATATTTTCCATAAAACGTGTAAATTTTCAAAAAAGGTGTAATTGTGTTCACCAAAGATGTAACTCCTATTAAAATGTGTAAATTTAAAAAAAAAAATTGTTTCACAAAAGGAGTACCTCTTTTCAGAAGAGGTGTAAGTTTTTAAAATAAGGTGTAAACTTGATGAAAACATATTTTCCATAGAAGGTGTAAATTTTTAAAAAAATGTGTAAGTTTTGCTGGCAGAAAAGGTGTAATATCCCATAAAAAAGTGTAAATTTTATGGAAAAAGTTATTCACAAAAGCAATAACCATTCAGAAAAGGTGTAAGTATTCCCACAAAAAGGTGTAACCATTCAAAAAAGGTTTATGTTTTTAACAAAGGTATAAATTTTATGCAAATATTTTTTCCATGAAAGGTGTATATTTTCAAAAACTTGTATGTGGTTTCACAAAAGATGGAAGTTATGTCACAAATGGTGTAAGTTTTTTTTTCACAAAAGGTGTAACTTCCCGTTAAAGGTGTAAATTTTGTGGAAAATATAATTCAGATTTCCATAAAAGGTGTAAACATTTTCAGAAAAGATGTAAGTTATGTCACAAAAGGTGTAAGTTCTAACAAAAGGTGTATATTTTCTGGAAAAAAATGTTTCACAAACGGAGTAACTTCTCATAAAATGTGTAATTATTTCCACTAAAAGGTGTAAACTTTCAGAAAACATGTAAGTTTTTCACAAAAGGTGTAAACTTTATGAAAACATATTTTCCAAAGGTGTAAATTTTTTCACACAAGATGTAAGTTATTTGACAAAAAGTGTAAGTTCTGTTCTCAGAAAAGGTGTAAGTTCCAATAAAAGGTATAAATTTTTTTAATAACATTCTTTACAAAAGTAGTAACTTCTCACAAAAGGTGTAAGTATTTCAACGAAAAGGTGTAAATTTTACAAAATAAATTATTTCACAAATGTGTAACCTTCCGCAAATAGTGTAAGTGTTTTCACAAGAGATGTAAGTAACTTCGCAAAACGTGTAAGTTCCGTTTTTTCACAAAACATGTAAGTTCCTAAAATCCAATCAAACTGTATTTGTCTTGTTCAAATAATGGCAATGTGAGAGAGAAGGGCGTTTCGGAGGGCTTGGTCTTTCTCTCAGAAGAAGTCCGTTTTAGAGAAGACGAGTTTAGAAGGGCTTGGAATAGGGACTCCAAGTCCAAATCCAACCAAGTATGTCAATGTAAAAGAGAATCGTTTTTAATATAGAGCAAGGAACAGAGAGAGAGAGAGAGATAGACTGAGATTGACAAACTGAGATTGACAGACATAGAGACCTAGATGGACAGTGATCAACAGAGACAGCCAAACCGAGATCGACAGAGAGGGACCGAAATCGACAGAGAAGAGACCAAGATGGACACAGACAGACCAACATCGTTGGAGACAGACCGAGATAGACAGGGATCGACAAAGAGAGACCGACATCGACGGAGAATAGGCCGACATCGATAGAGAGAGACCAATATCGATAGCGAGAGAGAAAAAAACCTTTGATTTGTGGCAACAGCAGTGGCGGTGGCCGTAGCGGTCGCCGTGGAGGTGGCGATGTCAGACGGTAATGAGCACCGGAGGCCACCGACGCTTGGGTGGTCAACGGGGGTCAGGATTGGTGGTGACTATTCTGTGTGCGTGTGAGGGAGAACAGAGAAAGTGTTGGGAGAAACAGAGAAGAGGGGGGCCGATGGTAATAAAGTTTCAAACCTTTAGCGACTAAACTGTTATTTGTCGATAAAATTTACACTAAACTAAATTTTACACTTTTTCTGAAACATTACACCTTTTCTGAAAATTTTTCTAAACTTATACCTTTTCATCAAAATGCTTACACCATTTTGTGAAAGTTTACACCCACTTCTGAAAGTTTATACCTTTTCATCAAAACACTTGCACCATTTTCTGAAGGTTTACACCTTTTCCTGAAAGTTTATACCTTACACCATTTTGTGAAAGTTTACACCCATTTCTGAAAATATTTTCACATTTTACACCTTTTAGGACCTTTTATGAAATTATTAATATATTATATTATTTAATTAATTTATCTGCAAAGGACCCGTTTAGCAGGTCACAAATGTGTAAACTTTCAAAAAATGTCATATAACCCAATACATAAAAGGTGTAAATGCAAAATAGAAAGGGTGTAAATGCCTTGCATACCATATGCAAGGCACACCTAAGGAAAGTCCTAAAATTTATTTTGGTCTTTGCTTTTTTAATTCTAACTGTCAATCTCTTATACTTTTGTCCAATCACAATATAACCCTTTCATTAATTTAATATTAAATTATTTAATGAAAATTGTCATATAACTCTCATATGATATCCTTTTCATAATAAAAACATAATTTATTTATTTTTCTTTTCTATTTCTCAATTATAACTCCATCATTTTTCCATAATCGTTTTTTTCTACATTACTTATGGCTATTGCCCTTCTGTAACAACCCGCAGTTAGCCACTAATCGGCAATTAAGGATGTTAATTAAGTGAATAAAATAAATTATGGGTTTATTATGTAATTTGCATGATATTTGGCTTTCTATCTGTTACTTGTAGAAATATCTATCAAGAATTTTGTATTAATCTGAAAATTGAAAGCCTTATTGGCATCCAAAACCGAAATTGATTACATCAATATGTTATTTGGAATTTTTAGAATCATTTGGCAAGTTTTATTAAAAATTGATTCAGAACGACTCATAACTTGCGTTTGGCAAGCCTTATGT
The DNA here is from genome assembly GCA_030407325.1 of Camellia japonica. NCBI lineage: Eukaryota > Viridiplantae > Streptophyta > Magnoliopsida > Ericales > Theaceae > Camellia > Camellia japonica. The sequence goes on from JAPPVO010000032.1 coordinate 168,714,826, forward strand.
GTTAATTAATGCATTTTAGCATCATAGCTATATATTTGAGCCTTAAGGTCCATTTTGAGCCCAAGACCCTTCATCCCTTGAGTGGAAAAATCTGGTGAGACATTTTAGAGAGAGAGAGTGCAATTCTAGAGAGAGAGAAAAGAAATTCAAGGTAGAGTTGAAGATTGTGCTTGAGGTTCACCAATATTGTGCAAGAGCTAGATTAATTCAAGACAATAGGTGTGAATTCAACCCTTAATTTATGAATCTAAGTCATTAACATGAAGATTATGAGTTTAATGTGTACTTTGAGCTTAGGATTAAGGATTGGGCTACAATTCATACATACATGCTCATGTAAGTGTTAATTTACCAAGTTAGCTATGGGTTTCACCAATTGTGTTGAATTTGGAGGTTGAATTGTACGTGCATGCGTATTTCATCAAGTTTTGTAAGTCAATCCCATGTTTTTGGAGTCTTGAAAGAGAATTTGGAAGAGAAATCCACATGCATGCATGAATATATGGAGTTTTGACATGTTAAGTTTGATTTTGAGCATCTAAGTTATTATGGTAAGTTATTTGGTACATGCATGTTAGAATCACCATGTTAATAACTTGAATTCATGTTTTGAGAAGGAATTTCTTACATGCATGGAGCTTATGAGCTCAATTTGCTAGTTTCATAAGTTTTGAAGAAAAGAGTTTGAAAGTTTTCACATGCATGTTTTGCTTCTTGAATTTCAAGATGAATTATGAGCTTTTGGAAAACTCTTGGGCCATGATTTTATGAAATGATCCTTAATTCTTCATATTTTACAAGTTTACTATGTTATCTCAAGTTTTGGGGCCCAAGAGATATGTTTTGAAGAGTTGAATTCGAGTTTTGAGCTTGGTGATCAAATCTGGAAATTCCAGAAATTTGATCCATGCTCGAGCGGGGAACTTCACGCTCGAGCGTGCACTCTGAGTACATGCACCACGCTCGAGCGTAGGTCGAGCGCCCGTCGAGCATGAAAATCTTGCATCCAGCACTTTTTAAGAGTTTACAGTCTGCTCGAGCGGGGAAAGTCACGCTCGAGCAGAGCTTCATCGTCTGCATGTCTGCTCAAGCGAGGAAAGATATGCTCGAGCAGGGACCTTATTTTCAGAAAATTTACTAAGTGTTCCAATTCATGTTTTGGCATCCTCATTGCATCTTAGGCATTCATAAGCCTTAATTAAACCATAGTAATGAGGTTATGGATTAGAAACACACTAAGATAAGAATGTGCTAAGTTAAGAGATTACCAATGTGTGTTTGAAACAATGTGTTAAGCAGGAAACCTATGTAATAAGAAAGTTAAGCTGTGTTGGCCATGTGAATGTGTAATAATAAGATATGTTGGTGTTATGTGCTTTTGTGTTTGTAGGCCAACGTCTCGAGGATTGATTGACCATTGGCAGGAACCACTGTGAGTAATGTTATTGTAAAGATACGTTCATATGAATTATGTTCCAAATGAAATGTGATAAGTTATGATTTCTGAAATGATATCTGTTTTCGTGAACGAATGTTCCATGTTTGAAATCTATTATGGCATCCATAGATAGTCTCAAGTCATGAGGGACGACATGTTAATGCGGGTCCATGACATACATGTGTTTACGAGATCGCGTTAGTCACTTCATTGTGGTGATATGTGTTTAATCGGTATCCGGAACCGATTACTCTAGTCGGAAGACGTTATGTGATGTGTTCTATGGGATGTACCATTACTATGTTCAGATACAAGAATGTTTATGCTATGATCTGTTTTACGCTTATGATATGTTCGGATTTCGTTCACTAACTTCTTTACCTTAATGTTATTCCTTGGGCTTTAGCTCACTGTGTGTATATATATGTATAGGTGGGCATTCTGGAGATCGAGCCTGAAAGCTTTTGTCTGGATCTGTGTTCTGTTGTCAGCCAACCATTATGCCTCACGTGGAGGTCTCGAAGTGTCTCATGTGTTTAAGTTCCACCGTTTCTGTATATGAGAGTTCTTGGTTTTCTTGGCTGTACCTAAGATGTTATTGCTAAGTGTGTGGGTATAATGAGAAGTTATTTTTGGCTATGTATATAAAGTTTTAAATATTCTGTTTCATGTAAGTCTACATAGCTCATTGGACAATTATATTTAAGTATTTGCTTCCGCTAGCCCCTTAATTTCTTATCTGTTCAGAGGCCTTTGGTAATCCACGGATTACTGGCCGGGTACGATGCTAAACCTACAGGGGCGGGTTTGGGTCGTGACACCTTCATTATTATCGCCACCCACATCCCTTCACCACATGCTTTTTATTATTTATCACTACATTTCTTTTGCCCGACAACTTTACTTTTTACTATTAACTAATGCCATCCATAGGTGGTGGAGAAATGGCGAAACAAATTGAATAAAAAGTGATATAGTTACAATATAAGAAAAAAGTTAAAGTTGATAGATATAACAAAATAAGAAATAAAAAGGAAATTGTATTTTTCACTAAAAATACCTTATATTAGGGTCACATGACAATTTCTACTAACTAATTAACAAAAAGACTAAAAATAAAATTAGATAGGAAATGTAAGGGTATAAAGTGTAATTTATCGTATTGTGTTATCCATACTCCCCAAAATAGCTCCTTGTTAGAGCTTCTAGATTCCAATTGTGAGAAGTGAGAGAGAGAGAGAGAGAGAGAGAGAGAGAGAGAGAGAGAGAGAGAGAGAGAGAGAGGGAGAGCATCAATAAGTCGACAACAAAAAAACATACAAAGAGCAAAGAGTGATGGTGGGGGAGATGTCAAAAGGACTAGTGGCGACTCAGACACAGAACCCAGTAGCTCAATTACAAGCCAAGTTCAAGGAATTTGAGGAAGGGTTCAAAGCATGGTTGGCCAAGCAGTCGTTGCCAATGGAGGCCACCGTCGTCACCACCACTAGCGCCGCCCAGGGCGCAACCATAGGTGCTTTCATGGGCACCCTCACCAACGACGTATCTTTTTTTTTCCCTACTCCTCCTAATGCTGCCTCTATGAATCCCCAAGCCATGGCCTCTCTCCAGCAAGCCCAAGTTTTTTTTTTTCCATCCTCACCCTTACCCTCCTAATTATTCATATATTACTTATTTTTCATGCATACCTATATGTGCGTTATTCTATTGGTGGCTTCACAAATTAGGTTTTGTGCCAAATTAGGGTTTTTTTTTTTTTTTTTTTGAGGGGAGGAGGGGTTCACTATTAATCCTGGACTATTTGGTTAAATTGGATGTGTATCCGTGTTTGTTTTCTCATGGGATTAGATGTCTGACTATTTTTTGAATTCAATGTTTAGTTGGACGAACTGGATAATGATAAATATTTAAAAGCCTATTTTACCCTTATAATTTAAAATTTATAATTTAACAACGCTAAAATTTTTTAATTTATAAGGTCATAATTTTTAATTTATTATTCTTAATTAAATTAAATTTATAATTTATAATTTATATTTTTATTTAATATATAATCTTAAATGAACAACACTAAAAAAATAATTTTATTTAATATATAAATTTAATTTTTAAAAAAAAATTAATTTATAAGGCCATAATTTTTAATTAAATTTAATTTATAATTTATAATTTATAATTTATATTTTTTTATTTAATATATAATTTTAAATTAACAACACTAAAAAAGTAATTTATAAATGTTCAAAAAACTATTTTATCCTTTTCTAATTGTTTACTAAGTAATAGCATGAGAGTAAAATGGACATTTCACACATTACTCCCATATGATACCAATCCTACGAAAATAATCTCACCCCTTCCCTAGGATTGTTTAGTCCCTCATATGAGGGATATGGAGCCCGGCTGACTTAAATTGCACCAAACGATGGACATCTCCCTCAATTGAATAAGTAATCCAAATAATAAATAACCCTCCCCCCCCCCTCCCTCCTAAATCCCTTGAATCAAACACACCCAACAGTGCTTAAAAACTTGAGTAAAAGCTTACTCAAAATTTTACTCATTTGAATAAAAATTTGAGTAAAAGCTTTATTTGGTGTAACCCACTCCAATGGACATATTCAAATTTACGTAAAAGATTCAGTAAAAGAAAAAAAATTAATAGATAATAATAGAGAAAAAAAAGTAACAAGATAATCAAAGCTGATAACCATCCTCACTAGGAGGATTAACAAGCCAAGGACAGCAAGTTCCTAAGTTTGACTTCCCGCCCCATGTAAAAGATTTAGTAATTGGAGAGTGGTAAATTTGAGAGCCACTAAATAGCCTTGAAAATTTTGATTAAACATTTGATTTGGGTAAAATTTTGAGTAAAACTCAATTTGGTATAAGTTTGGGACAATGAGTGGAGGGTGTTTTGAGTGATTTTTACCCAAATTTAAATTTGATATAGGTTTGAGTCAGGGATTGGAGATGCTAAGTGCAAGATTGATTTGCTGATTATATAATTTGGGGTCCTATGCTTGTATCTGTTAAAATAGAGCAAACTTGGTTTTTGGTTGCTTGTTTTATGGGTTATGATAAGAATATTTCTATTTATCTGTTCATTTGTTAAAGAATCATTTAGGGCTTTGTTTGGTTTTATTTGGAATTGTATCTCATTTTGAATGTGGAATGGATGCCTCTATTAGTCGAATTGAGAATTTTCAGGTATTCTAATCTAAGCATCCATGCCCTGAATAAGTTGACATGTAGTGTAAACCTTTGGAAGTGGAATTAGGGCCTCTGGTTCTTATTCTAACATCTTGTTTCGGGCAACCCAAACTCAGCTTTTTGATGATGCAACTACTATTTAATGTAGAAACTTACTTGATGTGTAATTAACAAATGGTTTATTTTGTTTATAGGCCCTAACAAGGGGTCCCTTTGTACAAGCACGCAATTTTGCTGTCATGACAGGTGTCAATGCCAGTATATCATGTGTCATGAAAAGAATAAGAGGGAAGCAGGATGTGCAGTCTAGGTATGTGACGCCCCGGTTCTACACTATTGGTTGCAGTCAAGGGAGAGTCACTAATGAGTCCTATGGTCAATAACCAAGTGAGATCCTAGATCGCCGGAGGAGTCAAATTAGCCTCCCTTCTAAGTCCAGCTTTCTTAGGCAGCACACTGCCCTTTTGACAGATCTTAAAAGGTATTGACACAAGGTCTCATAAGCAACGATAAGGTTCTTACATAGAATATAAATACATAACACTCACAATATATATAACTCAAAAGATGGTTCCATTACATTACATTCCAGAAGAAAGCTTAAGTCTTTAATGAGTCTTTACAAAACATCCAAAAAGAAAATTCTAATTTTTCTAGGATAGCCAAAAGTCTTCGAAAGTTTTGGGCTCGTCGCCTCCAGCTATGAGTTCCGCTTCATCACCTGGCATGATACGTCGTGAGCTTTGAATACCCAGTAAACACACATACACCCTACCCCTTTTCCCAGTCCAATACACAATCACCATTATAACATCAAGTAATAAAGCATGATACTCAAATAAATAAATAGAGGGTTAAGTTAGATGTCAGTAAACTAGAAATCCTCCAAAGAGATTTCATCCTCCCAACCACAAGAATCGGACGCGGATTATTCGATATGCCCCCTCTTTTGCTGCTTTGTTGCAGAACTAACCTCGGATGCCTACCAACGGTTATATACCGCGTAGCGCCAACCACAGGGCCTCAAAAGAGACGGTAATAATGGGCCTTGCCCAAATCCCTTCTCACACCAAACCACCTAGGGTCCGAATACAACCGCTCCGTTCAAGGGTTCCGAAAACCACTTGCGCAAGACTTAAACTTCCAAATAGGGAACGCAATCCTAACAAACCATACATCACATATTATCATCTTTTCATTACTCAAGTGATCGAAAACCCAATACCCTCCCAATTAGGTTTCCCGTTGAGTTAAATGTTTTACATCAAGGTTAGTCCAACTTACAAGACAATAATATCCACATAAGCATGCATCCTTAAGATGAGGAAGATAAATAACATAACCATAACACATATAATATCATGCCAAAATATGCTCATAAGCTAATAAACATTTTCATGAATACAAGGGCATAAAACATCCACGCAGAACGAAATTTCCAGAGTTAATATCACATAAAGATTAAAGTGAAAGGACTATTCTAGATCTTTCACCGGACTCGGCCTTCCTATGGCTCGTATAGAATTTGATCTAGTTTCTAGAACATATTTCGGAAATGGGATTGCTATTCTAGATTTCAAGTTATTTAGAAAACATTCCAGCGCTGTCCAGATTCTGTCCAGATCCGTCGACCGTTACGAAAATTTGATTTTCTTTGCAAACCGCTTAATGTTTTTCGATGAAACTAATTTCAGTTGAAAGCTAACTCCTCAAGGAAGATTTTGACATAAAATAGAGGTCCAGAATAATTTTATACATTTTTTTGGAATTTTTGGAATTGGGCTGCGAAAAACAGATTCTAAGGTACCATGCCCAAAACAAGAAGATTTATGAGAAAAGGGGTCCACCAAGGGAAAATTTTTGTTTCTTTTGTGATGAAAACAGGCCAACTAACATACCTTAGACTCAGAAAATTTACTTGGAAGTGTGCCTTTGGAAAGTTTGAGAAATTTGTATGAAAAAAGATGGTTTTGTGCCAAAATGGGAAAAATACAAGAGAGGTAGAGTCAATACTCAACTCTTAGCACCTTTAACACAAGTAACTCATCAAAAACATATCTGAAAACATTATTTAGAACCATTAGAAACATGCATTTGAAAAAGGAAAATGAAAGAAAAGGTTGTGTTGTGGCTTATCTACTAAGCTTTGCACAAGAAGACTCTCTTCTTTCTTCCTCTTCTTCTTCTAGACTTCTCTCTTTTGCTCTCCTCCTTCTCTAGAGCCAAATGTGTGTGTGGGGTGTGGTGTTTGTGCTTTGCCAAGCTAGGGGAGGTTGATATATATATATATATATATATATGTAGGCAATTTTGATGTAAAATGTCCTAAAAGCCCATTAGTTGGAAATGGATGGAAAGTTTTAGGATTTGTTTGAAGTTTAAAGGAATAGAAGTGATTTGGGGGGGCTTACTCTTAGGTTTAGGCAACTTTTGGTTGTAATGAAACTAGTTTTGGGAATTAGCATCCTAGGTCTAGGGTGTTAGGTTGTGTTTTTCTAGAATTTCATGATGATATATCTTGAAAATGGTTTCCTCACTTCTTCCTAGGGTGGCTGGCCTTGGGGAGTGTGATGGAGTTATTATTTTATTAGTTTTGGTCCTAGGGCACACTCTTCAAGGTGTATATATATATATATATATCTTACAAGATTGATGGTGCTTCAAGGTACAAGGTACAAGTACTAGCTTTTTGAGTAAGTTTTGAATTTAAATAAAGAGTGAGGGCTTGGAGTTAAATACATGCATTGGGACCTTACTCATGTAGAATTAAATTAAATTAGGTTAGGGAACTTAATATTTGGACATTAATCACTGGGATTATTGCATTGCAATATTTTTTATTTATTTATTTTTTTTTTTGTACTACGTGATGAAGGACATCTATATTTGTTTTGGGCTAAAAGCTTATTCTTTATGCTTTTGTAGTACGTGCCAACCATTTAAAAGGAGCAATTCTAATGTAAAATGGTAGTTAAAAGTAGTCATCTATTTGTATAATGGTGGAAGATGTGGTTACTACTACTATTGAAATTCATTTATTGATTGTAGGTAAAAAGTTGTGTCACAAAGCAACTCTAACCCTTTTTGTTTCCTATGCAGATTCTTACCGATAAATATAATATATAGCAGTGTCTCTTTCCTGTAACTGAGTATCAACCTTGGTTTTAAATAATAGTATTCAATCACTTCATATCAAACAGTATTGGTCAAAATATTGATATTACAATATCAAAATCCCGATTTATTTAGAACCCTACTACTAAACTCGCCCCCTGCGCACCATCAAAGCCGCCCCCTGGCGCACTCAGTTATCTGTTGCCATCATTGTTCAGCACCACGTCATAAGTTATGTGTGTGTCACGCTTGTTGGTTCAACATCTAGCTCTCTAAATCGGTCCGACATGACCCCTTTAAATTGTGCTGACATTGATTCCGGTTAGCCAGTTTCTACAACGGTTCGGCATGACCTTAAATTGTCTCGGCATTAGTTCCAGTCAGTTTCTCTAACGGTCCGACATGACCTTAAACTGTCCAGGCATTAGTTCCAGCCAGTTTCTCCAACGGTCCAACATGACCTTAAACTGTCCTAACATTAGTTTCAGCCAGTTCGTACAATGGTCCGATACGACCATAAACTATCTCCCGGCTTTAGTTCCGGCCTCTGATCTATTTCAAGAGCCCTTGCGTTCCCGTTCGGATTTTGCAATCTATTTGCCTTTAATTTTATTTAGTTTTATTTCATGTTTTAGTTTCTCTCTCCAAATTCAAGATGTTTATCCTTTTTAAGTTTGAGGGGAGATGTTAATGTGTATATGGTATATATTCTTACATATATTAGGTATTACCATGGTTAGGTCTCTTATAGGATACTCTTTTGCATAGTTAGATTTCTACTAAGATACTCATTCTCAGCCTATATATACAGGTCTTGTATTGTATAGGACAATTGATTCAATACAATTCGTTCATTACAATACATGTTATTTTCTCTCTCTCTACTATTCTAACATGGGTAGGAATACACAACAGACAAAAGGAAGAGATCACCACGAAGCGATACTAACAAGAAATTATGACAGCGGAATAGGTTGAGGTCCGGTGGGCTGCCAAGGCAAGGCTGCCATCCACCGGTAAGGCAAAGAACACCAAGAGCTTAACCTATAACTCTGATGCCATGTTAAAAGAGAGAGAGAGAAAATAATATGTGTTGTATGAATGAATTGTATTGAATCATAGAAGGCCTGTATATATAGGCTGAGAAAGAGTATTGTACTAGAAATCTATAATGATCCCGGTTTTCCCTCCATTGTTATTGTATTCCGGACTCGGTTCCGTGGATGTCTGTTATTGTATATGTTTCATCTTCGTCCTTTAATTCTTTGAATTTGAGTTTAGAAATGTCTTGGGCATGTTTCGAACAGGTTGGTTGAGTTTTGGTCTCTAATCTTGTTGCCCAGATTTTTGATGATCCGCTCGAGCGGGTCATGTTGCGCTCGAGTGGAGTTTGCATCCTTGCAGCATTTTGTGCGTCTACAGATATACTGCAGGAGTGTTTTTCACGCTCGAGCGGAGTTCCTGATGCTCGAGCGGGTCTAAGCTCGAGCGGGTATCTTCGCGCTCGAGTGGGTGTTCGAAGTCTATAAAAGTACTGGAGGAGTGTATTCTACGCTCGAGCGGGTCCCTTTGTGCTCGAGCGAGTAGTGCTTTGCTGTTGTACCTGTGGGCTCGAGCGGGTATTGTTGCAGCTCGAGCAGGTGAAGTTTTTGTGTCTTATGCTCGAGCGTCCTATTTCTCGCTCGAGCGGACTATACGTATATCAGATCGCGACTGTGTCATTTTAAATCACTTTTTCCACAAAACCCTCATTTGAGAGCTCCTCTCTCTAGAATACATCTTCTCTCTACGAAGTCATCTAGTTCTAGTGATCTTCTACCTTAGTCCTTTATATAAAGTGCGGAGCTTGGCTTGATCTTCACTTGGATCGAAAATCATTGGGTTTGGAGCACATTCAAGTTTCTTCATCATCTTCTTTTGAGTCTCTTCACTTGAGGTAGGGATAACTACTCATATTTTATGGCCTTTGACATAAACTTGTGGCCATTTTGATTTAATGTTGAAATTGGAAAATTTGGGTGTTAGGGTTTCCAAACTTGAAATGTATAAAGAGGGGTTTTGTTCCTTTTGAAACTATACATGTGTTTATGGGTCTTAAAATGAGGTTATTGATGTTCATTGATGATATTTGGACCTTGGGTCAATACTGAGAAAAAGGGGAAAAAAATACCTTAGTTGGGTATAATTGGGCCATTTGTGTAATTTATGTAATTAATTATGGGAATGTGAAATTGAGATGAAAATCATGAAATTGGGAAGTTATGAGATGGAATGGTGTTGTTGGATTGATTAATCACTCACCTTTGAAATTGAAGATAATTTATCTGTTTGATAATTTATTATCTGTTTAGAAATAACTGCTTTGGGCTATCGGTGGAGGATAGTCTTGATTGTTGTAGACATTGCATGATGATTAGGTGAATTAAAACTAATCAATTGAGTATGTCATTAAATATGACGGATGAAATAACACATTGAATATGTGCTTCCTTGATCATTGTATATGATAAGTGTTTAAAACACATGTATATGTATGTTGTTTGGGAGGAGATAGGGGATGTACTCCATGGTTTGGAAGAAGATAGGGATGTACTCCTAAACCGGATTTGGGAGGAGATAGGGGTGGACTCCAGTGATAACTAAGTTGGCCGGAGTGTCCAGGGTGAAAGTCCGAAATCTTTATTGCGTTTGCATTATGTAGATGAATGAAAGTGAGGAGATAGGGGATGTACTCCATGGTTTGGAAGAAGATAGGGGATGTACTCCTAAACCGGATTTGGGAGGAGATAGGGGTGGACTCCAGTGATAACTAAGTTGGCCGGAGTGTCCAGGGTGAAAGTCCCGAAATCTTTATTGCGTTTGCATTATGTAGATGAATGAAAGTGTTGAAGTATTATTCATATGAGTTGTAATCTCATTTTACTTGAAATATTGAAATGTTAATGATGTGAGTTATAATCTCATTATGAATTGTTTGGATGAATAGAGACCCATATTATGAATTGGGTTTGGATTATGAGATAGAAAAGAGATGTATTTTGTTTATATGAGCTAAACATTTATCAAAGGCTAATGTTTTAGTTATTGTTCATATTATGTTTGCATATCTCTACTGGGCGTTGGCTCACCCTATATGGGACATCATTTTCAGGTACAGGTGATATGCCGCCTCCAAGGATGTAGCTTGGGAGGTTGTAGAAGCTGGAGGCTTACTTTTGTGATTATTTTGTGTATTACATGTAATTCAAGCCAAGGGCTTAATATGTGTAGAGATAGAACTCTCTTTTGTTGAACCCAAGTGTTGACTTGGAAAGTTGTAAGCCCGTAGGGCATTTACTTTTGTTGTCAACATGTAATACTTTTGAACTAAATACTCCGATGATGGAATTATGTTTTTATTCTTTTATGTCTATGGATGTCTTGAAGGATTGGTTTATATGTATTATTTTGAGGGTGTTACAAAATCTAACTATGAATCCTATATGAGTCCTAACTATGGCAATACCTAATATATCTAGGAAATCAATACCTAATATATGTAGGAATATATACCATATATACATTAACATCCCCCTCAAACTCAAGGAGAATAAACATCGTGAGTTTGGGAGAGAAACTAAAACATGAAATAAACTAAGTAAAATAAAAGGCAAATAGATTGCAAAATCCGAATGGGAGTGCAAGGGTGCTTGAAATAGATTAGAGGCCGGAACTAAAGCGGGAGACAGTTTATGGTTGTGTCGGACCATTATAGGAACTGGCTGAAACTAGCTGAAACTAATACAATTTAAGGTCATGTCAAACTATTAGAGGAGCTAATTGGAATCAATGTCGGGATAGTTTAAAGGGGTCATGCCAGAACGATGTAGGAGCTAACCATAATCAATGTCGGGACAGTTTGAAGGGGTCATGCCGGACCAATGTAGGGGGTAATCAGAATCAATGTCGGGACAGTTTAAAGGGGTCATGCTGGACCGATGTAGAGAACTGGATGTTGAACCAACAAGCATGGCACACACATAACTTATGACGTGGTGCTGAACGATGATGGCAACAGATAACTGAGTGCGTCAAGGGGCGGTTTGGATTGTGCGCCAAAGGGGGCGGCTTGGGTTATGCACTAGAGAGGGCAGCTTGGATTGTGCGCCAGAGGGGGTGGCTTGGATGGTGCGCCAAAGGGGGCGGCTTTGGTTGTGCGTCAGAGGGGGCAGCTTGGATTGTGCGTCAGAGGGGGCAGCTTGGGTGGTACACCAAAGGGGACGGCTTGGGTGGTTCGCATGGTGTATAACCATACTCACCATGATATGGGTATAATTGGGTGGTACACCAAAGGGGACGGCTTGGGTGGTTCGCATGGTGTATAACCATACTCACCATGATATGGGTATAATACCCCCCTCAAACTCAAATAGGTTTGAAGATAGAAACCAATTTGAGGTTGAAGCAGACGGAAAGATATTATTTTCTCAAAGAAAAAAAAAATGAACTGTATTGAATAATAGAAAGCCTGTATATATAGGCTGAGAAATACTGAAATAAACAAAACTAATGTGGTTAATAGCTTATATCTATTATAGGTTTAAAGCTTAAAATACGACCATAGGTTGAGGTCCGGCGGGCTGCCAAGGCAAGGCTGCCGCCCATCAGTAAAACGAAAATACTAGATACTTAACCTAGCTCTGATACCATGTTAGAATAGTAGAGAGAGAGAGAGAGAGAGAGAGAGAGAGAGAGATACTATGTATTGTTTCTTATGAATTGTATTGAATGTATTGTCCTATACAATACAAGACTTGTATATATAGGCTGAGAATGAGTATCCTAGTAGAAATCTAACTATGAGAAAAGTATCCTATAAGAGACCTAACTATGGCAATACCTAATATATCTAGAAATCAATACCTAATATATGTAAGAATATATACCATATATACATTAACATCTCCCTCAAACCCAAGGAGGATAAACATCTTGAATTTGGAGAAAGAAACTAAAACATGAAATAAACTAAATAAAATAAAAGGCAAATAGATTGCAAAATCCGAACGGCTTGGATTGTGCCCCAGAGAAAGCGGCTTGAGTGGTTCGCTTGGATTTTGCGCCAAAGGGGGCGGCTTGGATTGGTGTGCATAACCATGTTCACCATGATATAGGTATAATACCCCCCCCCCCCTCAAACTTACATAGGTTTGAAAATAGAAATCTATATGAGTTTGAAGCAGAGGGAAAGATAGAGTGGAGTAGAAGCACAAAAAAAAAGAAAAGAAAAAGAAAAAAATTGTGAATAAAAATATATATGATAGAGATATTTGGGGTAAGAATAAACTGATGGACAAAGGAAGAGATTACCACAAAGCGATTTGACAGAAAATATGATAGCAAATAGGTTGAAGTCTGGTGGGCAGCCAAGGCAAGGTTACCGCCTGCTAGTAAGGCGAAGAACACCAAGAGCTTAATCTATAGTTTCTGATCCATGTTAGAATAGTAAGAGAGCTAGAGAGAGAGAGAGATAGACGAGAGGAGAGAGAAAATAATGTATTATATTGAATAAATTGTATTGAATACAATAGAAGGCCTATATATAGAGGCTGAGAAAGAGTATTCTACTAGAATCTAACTATAGAAAGATGTATCCTTAGACGTCCCCGAACGCCCCGGAGGGTTAAGTCCCGTTCTGTTCATATTGGGGTCACTACAGTTCAAGGACTCAAATGTCACGGTTCTTAATCTTGAACCAAAGAGTCCAAATCCGGCAAATCGTTTTGAAAACAGATTTTTTTGAAAGAAGTGCCAAACATGGACTGCTTTGCCAGATACAGAGTCGCCACCTAAATATTTTAAATGGGAAATTTAGGAAACCCTGACTCGGTGCCAAAGGCCACGTGTCCGTCATCACCAAAGTTGGCTCGGGAACTTGGGTACGATTGGGGAAGGTCACATCGTGAGCACCCCCGCTCGCCCGGTCAAAGACCGGCCTCTACTAACCATGATATCTTTTTTGAAAACATTGTGAGTTCTTATTCCGGTTATTAGCCTAGGTTACTATGTGATGCTCGCAGCAAACAAGTATAGACTGGGCCGCCTGAATTGGAACAAAACATTTCATGTTTGTTTGTCTGAAAATGGTTTGATGGTGCTACCCGCAGGTAGGCTAAGACGCGGATTTGCCACCCTCAGGTGGGCTTAGAAAACATGATTTTGCCACTATCTAGTGGGCTTAAAACAAACATTCAATGATTTGTCCCAATTCAAGTAACTCAACCTCCACCCACAGGCATTCAAGGCAGTTATATCACATAAGCACATAGCCTCATGGTAAGCATGCTATCATGGCAACACTCACACGCATGCAAGGATGCTAAAGCATAAAACTCACCGAGTACTCCAAGCCAAAAACAAAACCGATTAGAAATCATGCATGATCCTAATTATACAGAAATGCCTAATGCAACACATGCAATAATGCAACTATAGCAGGCTCGGCTATTCTAAATGGCATATGGAATGCTACAACTAACACGTATTCAATTTGGAATTGAAATACAAATGCAGTTTGTATGATGCGCCGAGCCCGGTGCGTGCAAAACAGATGAATGATGCAAACATGCTGTATGCTAATTGAAATATGCCCTATATCTAACCATCATAAGCGGGTAAATAAAAGGGAGAAAGAAATGGGGGTTGGAAGACATACATCACACTCACCCACACTTATTACAGTTGCGCCCTCGCGCGGAGGGTCCGAATAAATATACAGTCCCGAATAAAAGAATAGTACAGTCCGAAATATTACAGAACCCTAATTAATTAACAAATTAAACTAAGAAAGCTGTAAACTGGCATGCAAGCCAGGGGGCTGCCTCGCTTCTGATGTATGATGTATGCTGGACTGCATTGCGCGGAAATACACTGGGATGCCCAATTTAGCCTCTGTTTGCAATGTTTCTCGAAAAGCGTGCCAGACTCCGAAAAGTTGCTGATTCCTTATTTTGCTGCAACAGAGAGCAGGAAAGGGCATAGCAATGTATTTCACAAATATATGCATGCCTCGATTCTCGTGCCACCAATCACGCATATCGATGCATGATGGCCGAGAATCGGATTGCACAACTCAATATAGGGTGCAATGCAGATGAATGCTACAACAAAACCTAACTCCATCATGGGTAATCCGGAGTGTCGGTGACTTGGGAATTGAGACCCGTTCCGTCACTCGGAGTACGAAACGTGCTCGTTTCCCGTGCCCGGGCTAACTCCTATCCCGAACACGATGCAATATGCATGATATGCATGAAATGCAACTAAATATACAATCCTAACATGCACAATGCTATGAAAATGAGATGCCTCGAAATGCGTGCACGCGGGCACGCAAACCGAGGCGATGATCCTAAGCATGAAATGCATACGCAATGCAAATGGACTTACCTAACATGAGCGACCTCAACCGCACTCACATAAGAGGCCGTAAGATAAAATGAGTGCCTCGAAATGCGTGCCCGCGGGCACGCAAACCGAGGCAATGCATAAAAATCATGAAATGGCATGAAAATGCAAATTGGCTTACACTAACATGAGAGGACTCAGCCGCACTCACATAGAGGCCGTGAGATGAAAAAGGGTGCCTCGAAATGCGTGCCCACGGGCACGCAAACCGAGGCGGTGACATACGCAATGAAATGACATACGGAATGCAAATTGGGCTTACACTAACATGAGAGGGCCTCAGCCGCACTCACATAAGCTGCCGAGAGAAAAAAAAGAAGTGCCTCGAAATGCGTGCACACGGGCACGCAAACCGAGGCATGGCCCTAAGGCACAGAAATGACATGCGAATGAGATGTGACATATGGCATATGGAAAATGCCAATTTCAGCAGCTAAAATGATGCACAAATAGCCCCCGAATTATGACAAAATTACACCCGATGCCCGAAATGCGATGTAATGCACCCGAAATGGCCTACAGCCCTACTAAACATGCACATTGACATACATGTAAAACAGTAGCAAGGCAGCCCCTAAACTAGCATTTTTTCAGTACAAAGCAAGGCTAAACAAAACCACAAGTATGGCAAAATAGCATGCAAAAATGGGGAAAAGAGGGAATTACAAAGCAAGTGTATATACAATGCTCAAACTGAAAAAAACAGTTCTACAACATTAAAGAGGGACCAAAAATATGCACATTTACAAGATGACATCCCCCAATTCAGTATGTAGATATGCTAACATAGCATGCAAAATAATGAGCCAACAAAGGCTATAACATGAGGTACCAAAAGCATGCACCAAACAACCTTGGACCCTTAACAAACATGAAGAATGGGTCATTTTAAGACACTTTCTAAGCCTGATGAAGGCTCAAAACAGAAGCTAAGCAAGCCTAACAAAGCATGCAATTTTACGGATCAAAGAGGGTATTACATGAAGTACCAAAGCATGCACCAAATGGCCTAAGACCCTTAACAAACATGATGAAGGCCAAAATAAGGCTCTTTCCTAGCCTGATGAAGGCTCAAATCAGAAGCTAGATAAGCTTAAAAAGGCATGCAAAGTGGGGTCAAAGAGAGATATAAAGGCAAGTGTACATGGAGACCCCAAACCAAGTTGATCCCTTCTACAATAATGTAGAGGGACACAAAATAAGCTCAATCTCAGTTAATGACATGCTCAAAATCAGACTTCAAATAGGCTAAAGAAACCATGCAATTTTACGGTAAATTGAAGAATTACAAAGCAAGTGCATGATAGAACCACCAAACATGGTTGAGCCCTTCTTCAATATTGAAGAGGGGCTCAAAATAGGCCCACTCACAGTATATTCATGCTCGAAACAGATCACTCAAATCCAAACAAAGCATGCAAAATATTGGCATAAAGAGAGGATTGAAGGAAGAGCATGATAGAGATACCAAACAAGGTTGAGCCCTTCTACAATGTTGTAGAGGGGCTCAAAATAAGCACAAAATCAGTAGGGGTCAGAGCCCAAATCAAAAGTGAGCAAGTAGGGTAAAGATTTGAAGCATTGTGCAAGAAAAAGGGAATTAGAGGCTTACCCTTGAAGATCAAGCTTTTGTTGCTTCTTGGCTTCAATTTGTTGCTCCTTAGCCTCTGAAAAACCTTCCTTTGCTGCTGAATGGAGGTGGTGATGGTGAGGCTTAGGGTTGATGAAGAAATGAGCTAGAAACTTGAAGGTTTTTGAGCTTTTGAGAAAATGGAGGCAAAGGGAGATGAGTTCTTGAGAGAATTTTTCTAACCCTAACAAAGGAGGAGCTCAGCCCTTAAATAGGCAGAAAAGGGTGTAAAAGGGGAGGGAAATGCATCCAAGCTTTCCCTCCCAAAATATCCCCCGGAGGCAGGATATTTTGAAAAACAGCTGGACAGCTGTAAAGGGTCCAAAAGCAGAAAGCTGGCCGGCCAGGTACCTTTCTTGAAGGTGGCCGGCCGGCCACCCCAACTGGTCGGCCAGCCACTCCCCCTGGCCGGCCGGCCATGCCCAAAAATGAAGTCAAAAATTGCTGGCCGACCACCATACCTTGGTGTCCTCCCAGGTGTGTAGAACAAGGTCCAAGGTTGGAATTTGGCAACTCTGAAACAGGAGGTCACAACATTGAACTTGAAAGAGAGGCTCAAAAATGAAAAACAATTACTGGCCGACCACCACTTTTTGGTGTCCTCCCATGTGCCCTCATCACAAATATGTGGTTGTTGTTGGAAGAAAATGGGCCTAGGGTGTTCAACATTAGCCCGGAAGTGAGCAAAACGGGCGCCGGAAGAGCATAAACTGGTTATCTGAGATAATTGCTGGCCTCCCACCCCCACAGTGATCTTCCTGGTGCTAAAACAGAGGTACCTGCCAAAATTGAACAAAACTAATGCAAAATGAATGCTCGGGGGCCAAACCGCGAGGTTCGGGGCCCGAAAACCGGCTGTAAGCACCGAAAGTGGTGTTCAGCCACGAAGTGGGTATCTGAGACCCCAGTTTCCTCGTATGATAAAACAGAGGCACTTGCCAAAATGAACAGAAACCGATGCAAATGAATGCTCGGGGGCCAAACCGCGAGGTTCGGGGCCCGAAAACCGGCTGTAAGCACCGAAAGTGGTGTTCAGCCACGAAGTGGGTATCTGAGACCCCAGTGTCCCTCGTTATGATAAAACAGAGGCACTGCCAAGAACCGGAGGAATCGGAGATGGTTGGGCGGTCCCGAACCGAGGCACACGGCCTGACGGCTCCGAAAACCGGGAACCGGGCTCCGAAATGGGCAAAATGGCCTACGGCCACGAAATGTAGCCCACGGCCACCGAGAGATAGTCTACAGGACTACTCCCTCTCCCTCCCTCAGGAAAGAAAACAGAAAAAACCGAGTCTGGTTCGCAAACCGAGACAAGGCACAGAAGAGGATTCGGAAGTCCGGAGGCAGGGCGCACGGCCGCGACTCTGAGACTTCTGAACGAGCACAGTATGCAACATCACCGAGCGCTCAATCGGTGACGTCTGAGTCTTAAGGTCGGTCAAAAATGGGGTGTCTACAGTTGCCCCTCTTTGACAGAACTCGGAAGTCAAGAAGTGACGGGAGTGAATGTCAAAGCCCAGAGACGACCCATTTTTGACAAGGCCGAAGACTTAGACAATCATACAAGATGAACAGAAATGTGTGCCCGCAGGCGTGCCCGCAGGCAGGGGGCAAAATGCAAAGTGAGGCACGAGCCAGGTGATCATGCAAGTGCAGCAAGCTGTAATGAAGCAAGTATTGACAAATAGATGCAACAGTTTTAAGCAAGAATGCAAAGCAACAACTACATTTCATGCAGTTAGGAATGCGGAGAATTATTCAATTCTCGTCGCGTCTCACACGGAGAAGATACGATACCTGCGCGATTCGTCTGGTCGCACCAGCTTCGAATGAACCGTACATACAATATCGTGCCTGTAAAAGAGAGAAATTCAACAAGAACAATATGCAACAACATATATTCAATGCGATTCCTATGATTTGACACACGCAGTGTCGGCGGGTGAACGCGTCGCAATGCAAGAAAAGAAAATGCGTGACAACGCATGCTCAAGCATAGAGGTATTGTACACCAAGAAATCACACATGACAATGCAAAAACATTCATGAGAATGCAAATTATGAGCCAAATAATGCAAAATGAGCACAAATCAGGGTGCCCGTTTGTTGCGCAACAACGAGTTGGGAAACGCGCATTTCGGCGACGACAACTCAATCGCGGCCTCTGTTTTCACCTCCCGGAGAGGTTACAACATGTTTAAAAAGGATACACCTGATTTTGATGAATAATGATGAGACACATGTCAGAAATTGCAGCTAAAGTTCCGCGGAGCAATTCGGCGCCAGAAAGTGCACTTTTCTTAACTTTTTCAGGTCCCGGGAACTCCGATTTCCTCAAAATTTGCAGAGAGGTAGGGAGGGGGTGGGGGACCATGGTCGGCCAGCTCATTGCCCTAGGAGAGGCCATCGGCCAGGGGGGAAAAGCAAATGGCCGGCCAGCCAGAAAAGGTGGCCGGCCGGCCACCTGCCAAAAGCAGGGGCATTTTGGTCATTTTCGGCAATTTCTATATATATGCTTGCCCATTGCCTCCGAAATCACACCCCCAAGTGTGAAATTCTCTCCTCTTGCTTCCCAAGCCATTTTCTCTTTCAGATCTGCATTTTATACGCGCCCCTCGGCCTTCCACGCAAGTTGTTTTCGCGAAATCCTTCAGATTTAAGCACTTTGAGCCGACTAAATTTGATTTCGGAGCTTCTCTTCTCATTTTCACCACCTGAGGTAAGTTTGTCTCAATATTTGGAATATTTTCTCGGGAGTTGACTTTTGTTGACTTTTTATTTCCCGGGAGTTGACTTTTGTTGACTTTTTCCAATTTTGGCTCATTTTGCTCATTTTTGCTCCTTTTTGCAGATTTCTCGAAATGGCAGGCAATTTCCCTTACGGCGGAGGTCCTCCAGGTGCCGGAGATGATTTTGACATTATGGCATTGCCCCCGAGGGTCCGGCCTTTCATTCCCGATCGATACGCTCCACCGCACATAGGCTTCCGCGGCGAGCCGTTTTCGTCATTTCACCGATTTCAACGATCGGGTACCCGGGGATCTTCTTTTGCGAGAGCCGGAGCAGCACCTCTCTCACGAGGCACGAGAGGTATTTTACTCATTCTCTGTAATTTTCGTGCATTTTGTACCTTTGCCATGCTTAGAACACACAGTTTATAGCTTATGACATAGTACTTTGTTGCACTCTGAACACGTAGTTAAACACTTGAATTGTTGAACACACGGCTCACTGACTGATAGATTGAACACACACAATCGCCACAACACATATTTACTGAACACACGCAGCCACCAGATGAAATAACGTGAACACACACCCACACTGATTACGTGAACACACAGTCCCAAACATGATTTACTGAACACGCACAGCCCAGATTTGAAGTGAACACACAGCCCACTGATTAAGAGTAGAACACACAGTCCAAACTCTGATTTACTGAACACGCAGCCCAGATTTTAAAGTGAACACGCAGCCCACTGATTAAGATTGAACACACAGCCCAAAACTCTGATTTACTGAACACGCAGCCCAGATTTGAAGTGAACACACAGCCCACTGATTAAGAGTAGAACACACAGTCCCAAACTCTGATTTACTGAACACGCAGCCCAGATTTAAAGTAAAGAAACACGCACCCACTGATTAAGATTGAACACACAGCCCAAAACTCTGATTTACTGAACACGCAGCCCAGATTTGAAGTGAACACACAGCCCACTGATTAGAGTAGAACACACAGTCCAAACTCTGATTTACTGAACACGCAGCCCAGATTTAAATTAAGTGAACACGCAGCCCACTGATTAAGATTGAACACACAGCCCAAAACTCTGATTTACTGAACACGCAGCCCAGATTTGAAGTGAACACCAGCCCACTTTAAGAGTAGAACACACAGTCCCAAACTCTGATTTACTGAACACGCAGCCCAGATTTTAAAGTGAACACGCAGCCCACTGATTAAGATTAGAACACACAGCCCCAAAACTCTGATTTACTGAACACGCAGCCCAGATTTGAAGTGAACACACAGCCCACTGATTAAGAGTAGAACACACAGTCCCAAACTCTGATTTACTGAACACACGCAGCCCAGATTTGAAGTGAACACACAGCCCACTGATTAAGATTGAACACAGCCCAAAACTCTGATTTACTGAACACGCAGCCCAGATGAAGTGAACACACAGCCACTGATTAAGAGTAGAACACACAGCCCAACTCTGATTTACTGAACACGCAGCCCAGATTTGAGTGAACACACAGCCCACTGATTTTTCAGCCCAGATTTAGTGAACACGCAGCCCACAGATTTTTCTGAAATTGAACACGCAGCCCAAATACCTTTGCTGATACATGCATTCTGCAACACAGCTCATTCACTTCATTTGCACACAGCTCATTCACTTCATTTGCTGATACATGCATTCATTCTAAATGCAGGCTGGCTCTCGCACAGTACGAGGATATGGCTCCACTGCCGCGAGGGAGTGGTATGCTGAGCTTCCGGAAGCTGTCTGAGACTTGGTTGACTTTGCAGGATTCGGGACCATTCTGCAGGGGGTATCTCACTGTCTTATCAGTAGGACATTGTTTGCTGCTCTGGCGGAGAGATGGTGGACACCACCAATTCTTTCCATTTCTCTGCCACCGGGGATATGACTATGACCCCACTGGACTTCGCTGTACTCACCGGCCTAGACGTAGGCGGTGGACCCATTCCCTACGACGAGGATATGAGTGAGTGGGAGGCTGCTTGGATTTCATCTATTGGGGGCTCGCCCACCTGTAGACAGAGCTTCCGGGAGAGTCCGGTATACTTGTTCTTCCCATTTCGGCGGCCACAGATGGAGCCTGCTGAGTCTCCCGAGGAGTCGAGCAGTATACCCGTGGTTTCCTCATGTCCTCTTTGGCACCACTCTGTTTGCTGATAGAGGGAACATGGTCGGGCTGTATCTCTTTGAGTGCTCTAGTAGACCTATCACAGGTCAATCAGTATGATTGGGGCGGCGCTTGCCTGGCTACCCTTTATTGTTATATGAGTGCAGTCTCTCGTGGGCGGGGGGACTTACTCGGCGGCTACTGGAGAGCCTGGGAGGTACATTCTGTCCTCTTGATTTACATTTTGCTCCTCATTACTTGTTCACACACACGGCGCACTTTGCATTCTGTATTCTGCCTTTAGCACTTTGTATTCACATTCCGCACTGCTTTCTCAGCTATGGTATATATGCATTATTCCCCACATTAGCCCCGGAGATGGAGGTGGCAGGACCTCCTATGACTCCGTTTTCATTGATGTTTGAGGGCGAGCACCTATCGAGGCCTCGAGAGACTCTCTTCTCTCTGCGACAGTACTTCGACACCGTGCGCGCGACAGAGGTATTTCAGAACTCTCAGTTCCTTTCATTTTCATCTTTGATCTGCTTTTATTTCTTGATTTCTGATTGATTTGTACACTGGTTATCCGCAGATCACCTGGCAACCCTGGGCAGTCTTTGGCGACGATCTCGAGAATCAGTACCCCGAGGGTCGACTAGTTCCCAGTATAGGTTCCTGCTCGAGGGACCAGTCGGCAGGGCTTGGTTCCTGGGGGAACGCTTTCAGCGTCAGGTGTGGGGTATGAGTCTCAGGACCCTCCTGCTGTGCCTCCACCCACTATGCGGACTGCCGACAGGCTATCTACTGAGGAGGTCACTGACATGCAGGGCACCGATGCTTTATTACATCTCATTGAGGGGAACTACGCCACCTATCGCCGCATATATCTGATGTCCCCCTTGACGGGAGTACGGGCTCCACCACTGAGGCCCACTGGCGCACCATCTTCGAGTCGTGCCCGTGCTGCAGACATCCCCTCTTCTAGCAGGGCTGGTGCATCTAGAGGTAGAGGCAGTTCGATTCCTCCGATCCTCCGACTCTCGATCATCCTGGATGGCCAGATATGCCGACTGAGTTGACGAGTTGGCAGTATGGGACTACTTCTCCGATTCCGATCCCTATGGAGCCTCCGATGCCTGGTCACAGATATGTCAGTGATCCTGACTCACCACCGGTATGTTCCACCATTTTTCATTTATCACACAGACATTTTGGCAGTTGCTTATTTATTGATGAGTTGAGCTTGTGTCTGCAGCCACCTCGGGAGTACATAGACCAGATGCTCGGGGTGGTGGCCTCACTTGAGGGGATGGTCCTGCGTAGAGAGGCACAGATGTCCATCATGGGCTTCCAGGTACCCTTCATCTCTCTTGCATTATCATATTTCTGTTAACATGCTGGTTTTGAGCATTCTGCTGCATGATAGGCTGTGTAGAACACATCTAGCACACACCCCACTCACATACTGTACTTGCACCTGCTTTTATGTTTGAACTGATGTATTGCACTTTTCATTTTCAGATGCCTCCCGTATATGCTCCGACACGAGCGGGCCACCCGGCCTTCTCAGAGAGGTCGAGGTGTTAGACCTACTCGAGGTACTGGGCCGCGAGGAGCTGGGCCATCCAGGCCTTACCGAGGAGCTCGAGGAGCAGGGTCGTCACGCAGACGCAGGGCACCCATTGTCGAGGATGAGGAGGAGGAGGTCGCAGACCGTGTGTCAGAGACATCTCCTGGGGAGGGAGGCTCCGGTCTTGGTTCCGGGAGCGGAGGCGAGGCTCGAGGGGATCCGGAGGATGACAGCTCTGATCCGGATGGTGATGATGGTGCAGAGGTTATCCCACAGAAGAGGATGAGAGGCCTCCTCCTTCCCGTTCCCGAGGATACTGATGTTATTTCCTGCTTTATTTTACTTTTTAGCTAGTAGTTTGTAGCACTTTGCACATTGTTAGGCAGTTTTATTTTCTGTAAAACTTGTACCTTTATTTGTTGTAAAACATGATGGAATGAAACAGCTTTTGAAAAGATGTTTGTATTTGAAATTCTTAGCATCGCATCGCATCATTTGCACAAAAATGGAATTGAATGGAAATGTGCTATGTATTTACCAGGTCAGGTAATGAACCGACGCAACAAATCAAACACTCGACTCACTAAGAAATAACAGAATCTTAGCAAGTTTACAACTCGATAAACAAAGTACAACAATGTTAACGACTCATAAAGACAAGACTTAAAAATTGTGTAACCAAAGAGTAACAACTCAAAACACAAAACGCGACAGCTCGACAAAACTTACAACTCGATAAACAAACAACAACTCGATAAGCAAAAACACAACAAAGTGTACTTCGGACGGACAATCTGGATGATGGAACGTATCCGAAACTGATAGAAATGGAGGCCTTCGACATTCCCGATGCCTAGAAATGCTTCAAACTTCGTTCCGGGGGGCAAAACAGGACCAACGCATGGCCGAAAGCATTTTGTAGCTAGAGATTAGAGGGTGGCCGGCCTACTAGGATAGTGGCGGCCGGCCACTTCCCCCGCGACCTCCAGAATTTTGACAAGTGTCCCTTGAATAGTGTTTTACCCCTCTATAAAAGCCCCAGCCTTGGAACTTATTCATTTCATCACCATTTCTCACAAAAATGGAGGCATTCTCGTAGAAAATCTCACACTTGGATTTCTTCTCTAGATGGCTCGGAAAAGTTGAACTTCCGGGGTTTCGGCTTGAATGCACTATTCACGTTGCGCCGGACTCCGCTACATCTTCCTTTCCTCCATGCCGCGCAAGGTTTTGGAACCCGGTGACGCACGTTTTCAGCTTCGGCGGACAAGAGGTATGTCCTACTTGAAGATTTTCAAGCCTTGATGGAATCCGAGCGAGGCGAGGAAATCTTGCCCCAGCTCAATTTTGGCTATGCCCAGGCCTTAGGGCGGATGTGCGGACTCAACGCGCATGATGCTCGATCCCTGATTGGTAACGGAATGTTGGATATTCCAAGCTTGATTTACCGATTCTCTGATGCTGGTGACCGCAGCGACCATCATTGGCAAGGCTTCCGGCAGCACGCCCTCTGCTTGTGCCTACTATCTCACTTTCTGTTTGTCTCGGGCTCCGGAGGATCCAGCGTCCGTTTGATTGAAGTCGCCCAAGGCTTGAAAGAGGGAAAAGTTGCATTGCCATGACTCTGGCCGAGACATTGATGGATGCCTTCTACTCACAACCAGTTTGCAGGGAGTCCACTACTGCTGCAGGTAATGTTTCCCACCCAAGCTCTCATATGTATTTGCTCACATCACTCGGCCCTCGGGCTCGATTTTTTTCTCAAAACCCTCATCTTACTTTTCTCTCATCGTACATCTCTCTATTCTTTATTCTCTCATTTTTCATCCCCCCAGATATGGTTGATGGATAAATTGCAAGTTGTAGACTCTTGCCCTGCTTACTCAGCTCGCGGCTACTTCTTTCGGCAACGCCTAGTCAATGCCCCTGATGAGAGCTGGTGGTTTGAATGGATGTGGCAATTTGTCAGCCGAACGCATTGCTTGGCGCTGCCCTTGGCTCAATCTCCCGGCGATGAGCTACAGCATGTCTCGGCAGGTGGGAATTCGATTGATTGGCTTGACTCACTGCGTATTCTATTTCCCATTTCGTATTCTGCGCCAGTTTGGCCGTGATCAGACTTGCCCACCAGAGGGGATAGAGTATCCGGCTACATTTCCAGTTCGAGGCGCACAGTTGGCTCGGCAGCCGCAGCATGGAGAGTTAGAGAACTTCTGGCCCCTGCCCCACTTTTAGTTGCACTTTGTCTGACGAGTGCTGGGATTGGCTCAACGAAGAAGCACAGGTTGGGCCTAGGTCGGCATCAGAGGCTTCAACTAGCTCTGGCAGGGGGCGCAGGGACACCTGACTTGACTATGCCCCAGATTTATTGCTTTACTAGTACTTTCAAGTTTTCTTCCTGAGTGTAATAAAAAGCAACTTCAATTGTATGCAAGAGCAAGAGAACTCTGTTTTGAAATCAATGAAATTGAAGGTTGTGGTACTGAAAATTCTCCGCTTTGGTCCAAAAATGGTCTTAGTTGTAAAAAGATTAATTTGAACAAAGTCAACTTTTATTAAAACTTTTCAAAACTATTTTCGATATGGATCAGAACTGGACACGCCTGAGATCTGTCACTGAGATGCACAACCCCGGATCCTAGCAACTGGAAAGTTGCCCCTAGTTTGAAAGGTACCGCAGCACTTCATTGCAACGGAAAGTTGCCCCTAGTCTGAATAGCACTGTACCGGAGATCACGATAAATGCTGATGAACAAGATGACTGAGATGATCAAATGGACAAAGTTGATCGGGAAAAGATTGTGGCTGAACTTCAAGACGAAGTTGCCTACGTATCCCAAAGATGGGAATCAAGCCTTACGTAGTTCAGGCTTAGGTTCGCTCGGTATTTTTACTCTCCTTTTGCGCTCTAACTTTTGCCAAGGCCGCCCTTTGCGGGTTTTCAACCTTGCGAGCTCAGTTTTTATAATTTCAAATTTTCTATGCTCTGAATTTTGCCTAGGTCGCCCTTTCGGGTTTTCGGCCTAGCGAGCCTCTCAGGGGTAGTATTTCTTCAACTTGTCCATGTTGATCGTTGGGAAAACTCTAAGCCATCTAGATCCATCAGAACCACAGCTCCACCAGACCAGATTGACTTGATAATGTAGGGACCAGTCCAATTAGGTCTGAACTTGCCCCTTGGGTCATGGATGGGAGCTCGGTTGTCTTTGAGCACCAAATCTCCTTCTTTCAAATTCCTGGACTTAACCTTCTTGTTAAAAGCCCGGGCGATTCTGCGTTGATAACTTTGGACGTGGTACAGTGCTTTCAACCTTCTTTCATCGAAAAGCATGAGTTCCTCAAATCTGCTCTGTTGCCAGTCTGCCTCGGCTATTTGACACTCGGCCAATACTCGTAATGACGGAACCTCAATCTCAATAGGTAGAACGGCCTCCATCCCATAAACAACGAATACGGAGTCGCCCCAGTAGAAGTTCTGATTGAAGTCCTGTAGCCCCACAGAGCAAACGGCAGCTTATCTGGCCAGTCCCGGTAGGTTTCCACCATCTTCTGTAGTATGCGCTTGATTCTTGTTGGCGGCCTCAACTGCTCCGTTGGTTTGCGGCCGTAAGTAGACGACTTATGGAAAGCCACATTGTATTTCTCCAACAAATCAATCACCTCCTTTTGAAGTGGGAACCATTGTCTGAAACGATTTCATTCGGGACTCCGTAGCGACAGATGATGTTGTTTCTGATGAACTTTGCTACATGCGAAGCCTTCAACACCGCATAAGATTGGGCCTCGACCCACTTTGTGAAGTAATCTATCGCTACCAAATGAACTCATGCCCATTCGACCCTTCGGCGTAACTGCTCCGATTACATCAATTCCCCAGACTGAAAACGGCCATGGCGAAGTCATGTTGTACAGCTTTGACGGCGGGATGTTCATGCGATTTGCATGAATCTGACATTTGTGGCATCGCCGGACAAAACTAATACAATCCTCCTCCATGGTGGACCAGTAATAACCCTGTCTGAGAATCTTCCGTGCCAACATTACCCCATTCATGTGTGCACCACATTCACCTCCGTGGATGGCTTCCATCAGACGCTTTGACTCTTCGGCATCAACACACAGTTTATGCATTCCCAGATGACCCCGTTTATACAGTTTACCCCCGCAGATGATGAACTGAACTGCCATTCTTCTGATTGCTCTTTTGTCTTTGGCATTACCCCTGCGGGTATGCTTCTTTCTCCAAGAAATTCCAGATGTCGTAGTACCAGGGGTGTTCGTCCTGAACTTCATCTATGGCTGCAATCGACTCATAGGCAGTGCGAATTTCTGGTCGATGATGACTGGACGCATCCGGACTCCACACGGGATG
Organism: Camellia japonica; assembly: GCA_030407325.1. Classification (NCBI taxonomy): domain Eukaryota; kingdom Viridiplantae; phylum Streptophyta; class Magnoliopsida; order Ericales; family Theaceae; genus Camellia; species Camellia japonica. The sequence continues at coordinate 168,742,496 of JAPPVO010000032.1, forward strand.
TCTATCATAGAAGATAGAGTTGCTAAAGCGTCTGCGAACCTGTTGTTCTCTCTTAGTAGATGAGTAAAACTTAGCTTCTCAAACCGAGGAATCAGCAAATCCAAGGTCTGGTGATACATCATCATCTTTTCCTCTTTTACTTTCCAGTCTCCTTTAGCTTGAGACACAACAAGGTTCGAGTCCCCAATGACGTCCAACCGTCTTGCCCCTAGTTCCAGGGCTGCTTCTAACCAGCGATACACGCCTCGTATTCTGCTTCATTGTTCGAGACTTTGAATCGGAGTTTGAAGGCTAGAGGATACGGGAATCATCGGGTGCTATCAGCAACACTCCTATCCCATACCCATGTTGATTTGACGCTCCGTCAAAGTACATCGTCCAGTTTCATCGTCGATATGCAGAATTGATTCATCTGGGAACAGGTACTCAACTGCTTCATCCCCTCAACCGGTGGTCGGCAAGGAACTCTGCCACTGCTCTTCCTTTCACTGACTTGCGCGTCACGTATGTGAGATCAAATTCGGAGAGCAACAGCAACCAACGAGCTAGCCTACCCGTAAGCGCTGGTTTCTCGAAGAGATATTTGATGGGATCAAGTCGTGAAACCAACATTACAGAGTGAGCTAACAGGTAGTGCCGCAGCTTCCTGGTAGCCCATACCAGAGCTAAGCAAGCCTTTTCCAGCGGTGTATACCGGGTCTCATACTCCAGCATCTTCTTGCTGAGATAGTAGATGGCTCTCTCCACCTTGTCCTCTGATTCTTGTGCAAGCATGCAGCCCATTGTAGTTTCAGTTACTGACAGATACAAAATCAACGGTTTCCCTGGTTCTGGTGGTGACAACACGGGTGGTTCTGTAATATTCTTTAATCTGTTCAAATGCAGCTTGGCATCGGCCGTCCCATTGGAACTTCTTGCCTTTCTTCAGGAGACCAAAAAGTGGTTCACAAGTCAAGGTTAATTTTGAGATAAACCGTCTTATGAATTGCACTTTACCCAGAAAGCCTCGCACCTCCTTTTCAGTCCTTGGTGGTGGCATTTCTAAGATGGCCTTGATTTTGGAAGGATCGACCTCGATGCCTCTTTGTGTAATCAGAAACCCAGCATTTTTCCCGCTGTAACACCGAATGTACATTTCTGAGGGTTTAGCCGCAACCGGAATTCCCTGATCCTTTGGAAAAACTTATGCAAGGCGGTGTAGTGGCCCTCTCTTTCCTTGGACTTGACAATCATGTCGTCCACGTACACCTCAACCTCTTTGTGGATCATATCATGTAGTATTGTGGTCGCGGCCCGTTGATAAGTAGCTCCAGCGTTCTTCAACCCAAACGGCATTACCCGGTAGCAGTATGTCCCCCACGGGGTGGTGAATGCAGTCTTTTCTCTGTCTTCTGGTGCCATCACTATCTGGTTGTATCCTGAGAAGCCATCCATGAATGAGAGCAATGCATGCCCTGCTGTGAAGTCTACCAACTCATCGATGTGCGGTAAGGGAAGTCGTCCTTCGGACTAGCTTGTTCAAATCCCTGAAGTCTACACACACCCGGATCCTGCCATCTTTCTTCGGCACCGGAACAATGTTGGCCAACCAAGTCGGATACTCTGATACCAGCAGGAAGCCTGCGTCAATTTGCTTGGTGACCTCTTCTTTAATCTTGAGAGCCCAATCCGGGCGGATCCTTCTGAGTTTCTGCTTGACAGGTCGGGCCTCGGGGTCAAGGGGGATCCGATGCTGTACAATCTCAGGATCGATTCCAGGCATGTCTTCGTAGGACCACGCGAAAACATCTTTGAAATCTTTTAATAAAGCGACTAAGCGCTCGCGTTCCTCAGAAGACAACGTGGACCCGATCTGGACCAGCCGCGGGTCCTCCTCAGTACCAATGTTCACGGTGATTTCATCCATTAATGGCTTAACAAATCTCTCTTGCTCTTGCTCAATTAAACGTTGTAAAACCGGAGGAACTTCGTCCTCGTCGTTTTCATCAAAGTTTTGAAAGTCTGAATTAATGCAATAAATCAAGGCACAGAGAAATACTCGGAAACCACATTCACCTCATTCTCATTAAGTTCATCCAAATCGTCCAATTCTTCTGTTACAACAGACTCAAAAGAAAAGGAAAAAGACGACCTGGACAGGACTGTGGCATCCGGGTTAACATCCCCAGGAGTACCAGACTCAGACTCAGTCGAGCTGGAACCTGATTCCGACTCACAGGACTCGTGGAATCAGATTCCGGCTCACTACCTGACCCGGAACTGCTGGACAAAAATCCCTCCTCGTACTGCCAAGTGAGAGAGGGTGCGATTGATGCATCCAAGATAGCTGCTGGTTGGCTCGCAGCCGTTTCATCCCCAATCATGGAAACCTCGAAGTTATCCCCCAAGCACTCTTGGTCGATCGGAGGATCAGAGAGGAGACATGCCAGTGCTACCCCATTTCAAAATTCTGCCCTCAGGATCCCCTGCTTTATTCTGCTCAGCCTCAGTTGTTGGGTCTGTCTGCTCTGTGGCAACATCATCCCGGACAGTTGCAGGTCGAAGAAGATTTCGAAAGCCTGGTACGCGCTTCCTCTCCGCGTTTATCCACGGCTCTGGGAAGCCGCAAAATGGAAATCTTCCCCTCCCGGACAAAGCGTCCGTTCAGGGTACCCTGAATGGGCCTGTGTATTAGGTCAAACGGCTTCCCAGCCTGCTTCGCTCTGGCTCTGCCGGCCATTTCCTTTCCTTTCCTCACCCAGTCCTCTTTGGTGGGCAGATAACCCAGTCCAAAGGTATGCGGATTGTGTGGCACTTCGGCCAACGCTGCGACTCCTTTCCTGCCGCTTCTTCCTAATCCCATCCCGGGAATATGCTGTAGCTTGTTCATGAGGTAGACTGATTGGGCACTGACGTACACACCTTCATTCACAGCCATAATTCTGTACTACCCGGCCTCGGCCAAAGTGAATCCTGATAAGAAGACATCTTCTGTGCCATGCTCAATGTCCAGGACCGGCGTAGATACCTCGGGAGGGATGGATTGACGAGTTCCCAAATACAGTGGCTACTCCCTTTCCATAGGGGTATTTCACCATCTGATGCAGAGTTGAGGAGACTGCCTTTACTTGGTGCAGCCACGGCCGCCCCAAGAGTAAGTTGAAGGTTGCGGGAACGTCCAAGACGTGAAATTCGACGTCGTGTTGTCCTGGACCAACCTTGTTTGAATCTTGACAATCCCCATCACTTCCCTACTCGTATTATCATAAGCCTTGCACTGAGTTGTTGGCGTGAAGTCCGCGGGCTTTAACCCGATTGCATATGCCTTCTGACTGGGCAGACATTAATAGCAGATCCGGTATCAACAAGTACCACCGGTATCCACTTGTCTCTACACTCAACAGAGATGTAGAGAGGTTTGTTATGATTCACGCCCTCAGGCGGCAATTCCTTATCTGAGAAGGTTAATGCCGGGGAACCCCTCCCGGAAAGACCAGGCCGACCAGCTGCTCTGGTGTAGTATCGATGGAAAGTTTGGCTTTGTCCATAGCAGATAGGACAGCCTGTCTGTGTACCCTTGAAGCCATAAGCAGTCCCCAGATGGAGATGTCTGCTTGTATTTTCTTTAACTGTCTCAGTACAGCCTCTTCTTCTATCTGTTTCTCTCTCTCTGCTTTTCAGCCTCTTTATCTTTCCCAGATGCCTCGGGTTGGTCAAGTGTGGGGGTTTGAATACCGCCCGCTCCTGGTCATGTGGTCCACCTCATCGAGGTACCAATGTCATCTGGTTGAGCACCTGCCCAATCTTCATCCGTATGGGCAAGACATAAGTCGTCGTCTTCCCACCACATCCCACTGGCATTCAACAAACACCTATCTGGTTCAGGCATGTTTGCACTCTCAGCATTTTCCTTCCACATGCTCACAGCATGTCTGCCCTCGTGCTGCACAGCACTTTCAACTTCCTCATGCTTCTTGGCTTTTCGGGCTCTCTCAGAATCCCATTTCTTCTTCTTGTTCCTCCAGTGTCAATTGTTGTTCGGTTTTCAAAATGTCTTGCTCTGAGCGAAATTCTTCGTACCGGCGCTCTCCGGCAATTCAATCTGACTCTCGGCCCTTCCGGCCATTATTGATACCTCTGCCCCTGCCGGGCCTTGCTCTGATTGAAATTCCACGATGTCTGGCTGATCATCTAACCACCCAGTAACTTCCGCTGACTCCCCGTATTCAAACCAGTTGATAGTTGCATCCGCTGATTCATGGTCGTTGAAAATTGGAGGTTGGCGAAATCCTGTTCCATTGTAGTCAGATCATCTGCCCCTTGTTCAGGTCTGTCCCCCGGATCATGCACAGTTCAGTCTTCTCTGGCAACCCACACTCAGCTTAGGCTGGCCCATTGGCAAAATATATTCACTGGGATCGTAAGCTCTTCCAGCTAGATTCCCAGACTGTTCCATCCCAGACTCAACAGTTTTGCTCTCCTCGGAAGCCTGCCCCATTCCATTTTCGGTGGTCACCACCTTTGGTTCAGATTGGGTGGTGAAGGTGTCCAACATGCACAATTCAGTGCAATCAGGGAGGATCACCTCCGGCTTGGGTAGGTGGGAGGGGGTAATATAGATACTAGGATCGTAGGACACGACCCCAGTTTGGATGAATTGACTCTTTTGGGTGGTGGATCTTGGTTATGTTTGGGGAGTGGGTTGGTTGTGACGTTGGGTCTCTCGGGAGGTAGAATGATATTTTTGTCAATGAGGTCCTGAATCTCATGACGCAGCCGGTAACACTGGTCTGTGTCATGACCATGCTGCTGGTGGTATGTGCAGTATTTGGCTGGGTTGTGGGAAGGGGGAGTGGATTTGGTGGGGGCCTCGGTTCCAGGGGTTTCAGATGCCCCTTTCTGACTAGAACCCCGAGGACTTTAGACAAAGGCATATATAGTGGGGAGAAGGTTCGTTGGCCTCTGGATTGGTATCTTGAGGCTTGGTTACTGCTCCAGATGCATCAGAAAAAGGTGTGGCCGCTGCGGGCCTTGGTTGGGGAGGGGGAGTGGTGGTGACCATACCGACCTCTGGAGTCCTTGTATTGGCAGAGCCACTCGGGCCCGCATTGTTATTACGGTTGAACGTTCTTCGGGGCTGCTCCCGATCCTGATCGATCAATCCTTGCTTCATCGCATCTTCGATCTGTACCCCCATTTCGTGTAAATCTGAAAAGGTGGGGAAAGGGAGTACGATCATTTTCTGCATTAACTTAGGTTGGAGATTGCGCACAATCATCCGGATTTGATCTTTATCAGTTGGCCTTAAGGTCATCATCGATGCCTTGCTCTCCACCGAGTACAAAATCAGAGAAAGTCTCTTTTTGTTCCTGCCTCGTCGTTTCGAGATCACGCGTTGTAATCTCGATCTGAGTATTATATAATATTGTGCAACGAAGGCCTCGGCTAGCTCATCCCAATTTCTTCTCATCATCTTCCAATTTTGCGTACCAGATGGCCGCAACCCCCGACAAAGTTCTACCGAACAAAGAAAGCTTCTGTGATCGGGTTAAGCCCATCGGCCTTAAGATGTCGGAAAAAGTCGGAGATGGACCATAGGATCTCCAGATCCATCAAAACGGTCAATCTGCGGCATCTTAAATCTGTCCGGCAGTGTCACGGCCACGTCAGTGTAGCCGTCTTCAATGTCTGGGATGGCCTTCACCCCCTGTGATTTCTTGAAGAGCTTTTCCAATTTGCTCAATTTCAGAGCTGTCTGGTCTACCTCGAACTCAAATGGAGAGTCCGGGTGATTAGGTGTAAGATTCTTGGACAGTTGCGGCGGAAGCGGGGGCGGGAGCCAGCCCCGTTGGAAGACTCGTGTCCTCTTGACGTTTTGAAAGTTTAGCGAGCATTCTGTGGATCTGGGAGGGTATTCTGGGTGTTCTGGGTATTCTGAGGATTTGGAGGGGCATTCTGGCCAGTAGGTATCTGTTCAGGTAGTGGAGCTCCTGGCGGAGGAGGACCTGATGCGCCCCTAGTGGAGGAGGGACCTGGTGTGAAGCAGATGCTGCATTCTGCTGTTGTAATCTGGTAATCAGTTCGGACTGCTGGGCCATGACAGCGGCCTGCTGTTTAGAAAATTCCGTTTGGCGGAATCATCTCTTGCATCTGCCTCATGCTTTCTTGCATCTGGCGCATCATCGCCTCTACCACTGATGTATTCTGCTGTCCATCTGATTGACTGGTATGTCCTCTAATGAAGTAACCCACGGTTCTGACAACCTCTGTTCTGATACACTGCGTTCCCTGGGCTTTCTTCTCTTTCTTCTAACAATTGGGGGCAGAGAGTGGAACACTGGATGTCCGTCAACGAGATCCTCGGATCGGCTGAGTCGGCGACCTCGTGTCCAGAGTGCTTGGGGGTATCTACTGGTTCGGAAGCAATCGTGCAAAAACTGCCCTAGCAAAAAGATAACAAAAGAAAAAATGAATAAAAAACGGGCAGCATAACAGCTTAAATTAAATACACACAACACACACAGTCGGGCATACAACACGCAGTTTTGATAAGCTGGAAATACACTGTCCTCAACCACTGATCACTGTTCCTGTTTCACTGTTCCCAAAACTGAATCGGATATCCGCAGACAACTGATTCTCAGATACTGATTGATGCCCGCAGGCCTGATGCCCAAACTCAACTGATACATGCATTCCCTGTAGAGACGCACTCTAACAAGCACATAGCAGATAAGTGAGAGCCAAAACACCCCTATGTTGGGGTAGGGTTTCCCTGTCCTATTTTGTCAGGAGCTAGGGTTTCACTACGCACGCAGCGGTTTCAAACAACCTATAAACGGGTAAGCAACCTGTCCTAATTTGGAATGGTCACTAAGGATCCGAGTATGCACTAGGTCGAATGGTCAAAAAGGGTGCCCCGGTAAAACCGGGGTTTGTGTTCCCATGCTGTCAGAGCCCAGAGCCGATCAGCCTTATGACATGACTTGACAAGACAAGCCTCCGGCAAATCGTTCGGGAATGGCATATGGCAAACACGGTGTCCTAGGCGCACCAATGCAAATGCAATGCAAAGAAACACACAAGTGTAGTCAAAACCAGATATCATGAGTTCGAGTCAAGTTCTCTAAATCCCCAGCAGAGTCGCCAGAAACTGTAGACGTCCCCGAACGCCCCGGGAGGGTTAAGTCCCGTTCTGTTCATATTGGGGTCACTACAGTTCAAGGACTCAAATGTCACGGTTCTTAATCTTGAACCAAAGAGTCCAAATCCGGCAAATCGTTTTGAAAACAGATTTTTTGAAAGAAGTGCCAAACATGGACTGCTTCGCCAGATACAGAGTCGCCACCTAAATATTTTTTAATGGGAAATTTAGGAAACCCTGACTCGGTGCCAAAGGCCACGTGTCCGTCATCACCAAAGTTGCCTCGGTCGGGAACTTGGGTACGATTGGGGAAGGTCACATCGTGAGCACCCCCGCTCGCCCGGTCAAAGACCGGCCTCTACTAACCATGATATCTGTTTTTGAAAACCTTGTATGCTCTTATTCCGGTTATTAGCCTAGGTTACTATGTGATGCTCGCAGCAAACAAGTATAGACTGGGTCGCCTGAATTGGAACAAAACATTTCATGTTTGTTTGTTTGAAAATGGTTGATGGTGCTACCCGCAGGTAGGCTAAGACGCGGATTTGCCACCCTCAGGTGGGCTTAGAAAACATGATTTTGCCACTATCTAGTGGGCTTAAAACAAACAGTCAACGCATTGTCCAATCAAGTAACTCAACCTCCACCCACAGGCATTCAGGCAGTTATATCACATAAGCAATAGCCTCATGGTAAGCATGCTATTCATGGCAATCACTCACACGCATGCAAGGATGCTAAAGCATAAAACTCACCGAGTACTCCAAGCCAAAACAGAAACTTATTAGAAATCAATGCATGATCCTAAATATACAGAAATGCCTAATGCAACACATGCAATAATGCAACTATAGCAGGCTCGGCTATTCTAAACATGGCATATGAAATGCTACAAGCTAACATGTATCATTTTGGAATTGAAATACAAATGCAGTTTGTATGATGCGCCGAGCCCGGTGCGTGCAAAACAGATGAATGATGCAAACATGCTGTCATACTGTATGCTAATTGAAATATGCCCTATATCTAACCATCATAAGCGGGTAAATAAAAGGGAAGAAAGACGTGGGGTTGGAAGACATACATCACACTCACCCACACTTATTACAATTATGCCCTCGCGCAGAGGGTCCGAATAAATAATACAGTCAATAAAAAATAATACAGTCCGAAATAATACAGATTCCTAATTAATTAACAAATTAACTAAGAAAGCTTTAAACTGGCATGCAAGCCAGGGGCTGCCTCGCTTCTGATGAATGATGTATGCTGGACTGCCTTGCGCGGAAATCCACTGGGATGCCCAATTAGCCTCTGTTTGCAATGTTTCTCGAAATGCGCGCCAGACTCCGAAAAGTTGCTGATTCCTTATCTTGCTGCAACAGAGAGCAGGAAAAGGGCATAGCAATGTATTTCACAAATATATGCATGCCTCGATCCTCGTGCCACCAATCACGCATAACGATGCATGATGGCCGAGGAATCGGATTGCACAACTCAATATTGGGTGCAATGCAGATGAATGCTACAAAAAACCTAACTCCATCATGGGTAATCCGGAGTGTCGGTGACTAGGGGAATTGAGACCCGTTCCGTCACTCGGAGTACGAAACGTGCCTCGTTTCCGTGCCCGGGCTAACTCCTATCCCGAACACAATGCAATATGCATGATATGCATGAAATGCAACTAAGATACAATCCTAACATACACAATGCTATGAAAATGGATGCCTCGAAATGCGTGCACGCGGGCACGCAAACCGAGGCGATGATCCTAGACATGAAATAAACATGGAATATGATATACATGAGACTAAAATGAGATGTCTCGAAATGCGTGCCACGGGCACGCAAAACGAGAAAATGGCTACGGAATGCAACAGATCTAAAATGGCATACGGAATGCGATATGGGCTTATACTAACATAAGAGGCCTCAGCCGCACTGCACAAGAGCCGTAAGATGAAATGAGCTGCCTCGAAATGCGTGCCCACGGGCACGCAAACCGGAGCGGTGGCATACGCAATGCAAATGACATGGAAAATGCAATTGGGCTTACACTAACATGAGAGGCCTCGCCGCACTCACATAAAGCTGCCGTAAGATGAAAATGAGCTGCCTCGAAATGCGTGCCCACGGGCACGCAAACGAGGCGAGTGCATACGCAATGCAAATGACATGAAAATGCAAATTGGGCTTACACTAACATGAGAGGGCCTCGGCCGCACTCACATAAGCTGCCGTAAGATGAAAAATGAGCTGCCTCGAAATGCGTGCACACGGGCACGCAAACCGAGCATGGCCCTAAGGCACAGAAATGACATGCGAATGAGATGTGACATATGGCATATGGAAAATGCCAATTTCAGCAGCTAAAATGATGCACAAATAGCCCCCGAATTATGACAAAATTACACCCGATGCCCGAAAAGCGATGTGTTGCACCCGAAATGGCCTACAGCCCTACTAAACATGCATAATTGAACATGACATGTAAAACAGTAGCAAGGCAGCCCCTAAAAATAACATTTTTTCAGTACAAAGCAAGGCAAACAACAACCACAAGTATGCCAAAATAGCATGCAAAAATGGGGAAAAAGGAGGGAATTACAAAACAAGTAGTATATACAATGCTCAAACCAAAAAAAACAGTTCTAAAACATTAAGAGGGACCAAAAATATGCACATTTATAAGAGATAACATCCCCCAATTCAGTATGTAGATATGCTCAACATAGCATGCAAAATAATGAGCCAACAAAGGCTATAACATGAGGTACCAAAAGCATGCACCAAACAACTTTGGACCCTTGACAAAACATGAAGAATGGGTCATTTTAAGACACTTTCTAAGCCTGATGAAGGCTCAAAACAGAATCTAAGCAAGCCTAACAAAGCATGCAATTTTACGGAATCAAAGATGGTATTACATGAAGTACCAAAAGCATGCACCAAATGGCCTAAGACCCTTAACAAAACATCATGAGAAGGACAAAACAAGGCTCTTTCCTAGCCTGATGAAGGCTCAAATCAGAAGCTAGATAAGCTTAAAAAGGCATGCAAAGTGGGGTCAAAGAGAGATATAAAGGCAAGTGTAACATGGAGACCCCAAACCAAGTTGATCCCTTCTACAATAATGTAGAGGGACACAAAATAAGCTCAATCTCAGTTAATGGAATGCTCAAAATCAGACTTCAAATAGGCTAAAGAAACCATGCAATTTTACGGTAAATTGGAAGAATTACAAAACAAGTGCATGATAGAACCACCAAACATAGTTGAGCCCTTCTTCAATATTTAAGAGGGGCTCAAAATAGGCCCACTCACAGCATATTTCATGCTCGAAAACAGATCACTCATAATCCAAACAAAGCATGCAAAATATTGGCATAAGAGGTGATATTGAAGGAAGAGCATGATAGAGGTATCAAACAAGGTTGAGCCCTTAATCAAAGATCAAAATGAACTCAAAAGGGGACCACTTTCAGTAGGGGTCGAAGCTCAACACAATATGGAAATAGGGTTAATAAAGGAAGCAAGAAAATGGTATAAAAGAGGGATTTGAGATTTACCCTTGAAGACAAGACTTTTGCTACCTCTTTGCTTGATGAAAGTTGCTTCTAAACCTCCCAAGAACTCCTCCTTGCTGCTGGAAATGAAGTGGTGTTGGTGGTGCTAGGAGATGATGAACAAAAGGCCCTAAACTTTGAAGATTTTGGAGGTTTTGGAGATGGAGATGGAGCCAAATGGAAATCAAGTCTTGAGAAGAGTTTTTCTAACCCTAGGGAAGGAGTTGTCCAGCCCCTTAAATAGGCAAGAAAGGGTGTAAAAGGGGAGGGAAATGCATCCAAGCTTTCCCTCCCAAAATATCCCCCGGAGGGGTAAGATATTTCAAAAAGCAGCTGGACAGCTGTAAAGAGGTGAAAAGCAGAAAGCTGGCCGGCCAGGTAACTTTCTTGAAGGTGGCCGGCCGGCCACCCCAACTGGTCGGCCAGCCACTCCCCCTGCCGGCCGGCCATGGCCAAAAATGGGACAGAAAAATTGTTGGCCGACCACCACTTTTGGTGTCCTCCCATGTGCCCTCATCACAAATATGTGGTTGTGGTTGGAAGAAAATGAGCCTAGGGTGTTCAACATTAGCCCGGAAGTGAGCAAAACGGGCGTCGGAAGAGCATAACTGGTTATCTGGGATAATTGCTGGCCTCCCACCCTCCAGTGATCTTCCTGGTGCTAAAACAGAGGTACCTGCCAAAATTGAACAAAAACTAATGCAAAATGAATGCTCGGGGCCTAAACCGCGAGGTTCGGGGCCCGAAAACCGGCTAGAAGCACCGAAAGTGGCATTCAGCCACGAAGTGGGCATCTGGGACCCCAGTGTCCCTCGGTATGATAAAACAGAGGCACTTGCCAAGAATGAACGAAAACCGATGCGAAATGAATGCTCGGGGACCAAACCGCGAGGTTCGGGGCCCGAAAACCGGCTGTAAGCACCGAAAGTGGCATTCGGCCACGAAGTGGGCATCTGGGACCCCAGTGTGCCTCGTTATGATAAAACAGAGGCACTCGCCAAGAACCGGAGGAATCGGAGACGGTTGGGCGGTCCCGAACCGAGGCACACGGCCTGACGGTCCCGAAAACCGGGAACCGGGCTCCGAAATGGACAAAATGGCCTACGGCCACGAAAAGTAGCCCACGGCCACCGAGAAATAGTCTACAGGACTACTCCCTTCCCTCAGGAAAGAAAACAGAGAAAACCGAGTCTGGTTCGCAAACCGAAACAAGGCACAGAAGAGGGTTCGGAAGTCCGGAGGCAGGGCGCACAGCCGTGACTCTGAGACTTCTGAACGAGCACAGTATGCAACATCACCGAGCGCTCAATCGGTGACGTCTGAGTCTTAAGGTCGGTCAAAAATGGGGTGTCTACAGTTGCCCCTCTTTGACAGAACTCGGAAGTCATAACAATGACGGGAGTGAATGTCAAAGCCTAGAGACGACCCATTTTTGACAAGGCCGAAGACTTAGACAATCATACAAGATGAACAGAAATGTGTGCCCGCAGACGTGCCCGCGGGCAAAAAGGGGGCAAAATGCAAATGATAGGCGCGGGGCCGGGTGATCATGCAAGTGCAGCAAGTTGTAATGAAGCAAGTATTGACAAATAGATGTAACAGTTTTAAGCAAGAATGCAAAGCAAACAACTACATTTCATGCAGTTAAGAGTGCGGAGAATTATTCAATTCTCGTCGCGTCTCACACGGAGAAGATACGATACCTGCGCGATTCGTCTGGTCGCACCAGCCTCAAATGAACCGTACATACAATATCGTGCCTGCAAAATAGAGAAATTCAACAAGAACAATATGCCAACAACATATATTCAATGTGATTCCTAAGATTCTGAAAGTTTGACACACACAGTGTCGGCGGGTGAACGCATCGCAATGTGAGAAAAGATAATGCGTGACAACGCATGCTCAAGCATAGAAGTATGGAACACCAGGAGATCATGCATGACAATGCAAGATGTTGATTAGAATGCAAGTTATACGCACAACAATGCAAAATGAGCACGAATCGGGGTGCCCGTCGGTTGCGAAATAATGAGCAAGAAAACGCGCATTTCGGCGAAGGCAACTCAATCACGGCCTCGGTTTCACCTCTCGGAGAGGTTACAACATGTTCAAAAAGGATACACCTTGATTTTGATGAATAATGATGAGACACATATCAGAAATTGCAGCTAAAGTTCCAACGGAGCAATTTCGCGCCAGAAAGTGCACTTTTCTCGAACTTTTTCAGGTCCCGGGAACTCTGATTTCCTCAAAATTTGCAGAGAGGTAGGGGAGGGGGTGGGGACCATGGTCGGCCAGGCCATTGCCCTAGGAGAGGCCATCGGCCAGGGGGGAAAAAGCAAGTGGCCGGCCAGCCAGGGAAGGTGGCCGGCCGGCCGGCCACCTGCCAAAAGCAGGGCATTTTGGTCATTTTGGTGATTTCTATATATATGCTTGCCCATTGCCTCCGAAATCACACCCCCAAGTGTGAAATTCTCTCCTCTTGCTTCCCAAGCCATTTTCTCTTTCAGATCTACATTTTATACGCGTCCCTCGGCCTTCCACGCAAGTTATTTTCGCGAAATCGTTCAGATTTAAACACTTTGAGCCGACTAAAATTTGATTTCGGAGCTTCTCTTCTCATTTTCACCACCTGAGGTAAGTTTGTCTCAATATTTGGAATATTTTCTCGGGAGTTGACTTTTTATTTCCTGGGAGTTGACTTTTGTTGACTTTTTCCAATTTTGGCTCATTTTTGCTCATTTTTGCTCCTCTTTGCAAATTTCTCGAAATGGCAGGCAATTTCCCTTACGGCGGAGGTCCTCCAGGTGCCGGAGATGATTTCGACATTATGGCATTGCCCCCGAGGGTCCGGCCTTTCATTCCCGATCGATATGCTCCAGCGGTACATAGGCTTCCGCGAGCCATTTTTCGTCATTTCACCGATTTCAACGATCGGGTACCCGGGGATCTTCTTCTGCGAGAGCCGGAGCAGCACCTCTCTCATGATGCGCGAGAGGTATTTTACTTTATTTCCCGCATTCTTGTGCATTTTGTAGCTTTGCCATGCTTAAACACACAGTTGTAGCTTATGACATAGTACTTTGTTTGCACTTTGAACACGTAGTTAAAACACTTGAATTGTTGAACACACGGCTCACATTGACTACGAGTAGAACATACAGTCCTAAACTCTGATTTTCTGAAAACACAGTCCAAGTTGACGATGAACACACAACCCACACTGATTAGGATTGAACACACGGCCCAAAACATAGATTTACTGAACACGCAGCCCAGATTTGAAGTGAACACGCAGCCCACTGATTAAGAGTAGAACACACAGTCCCAAACTCTGATTTACTGAACACACAGCCCAGATTTGACGTGAACACACAGCCCACTGATTAAGAGTAGAACACACAGTCCCAAACTCTGATTTACTGAACACACAGCCCAGATTGATATAGGATTGGACACACAGCCCAGAACATAGATTTACTGAACACACAGCCCAGATTTGAAGTGAACACGCAGCCCACTGATTAAGAGTAGAACACACAGTCCCAAACTCTGATTACTGAACACACACCCAGATTGATATAGATTGGACACACAGCCCAGAACATAGATTTACTGAACACACAGCCCAGATTGAAGTGAAACACGCAGCCCACTGATTAAGAGTAGAACACACAGTCCAAACTCTGATTTACTGAACACACAGCCCAGATTTGACGTGAACACACAGCCCACTGATTAAGAGTAGAACACACAGTCCCAAACTCTGATTTACTGAACACACAGCCCAGATTTGACGTGAACACACAGCCCACTGATTAAGAGTAGAACACACAGTCCCAAACTCTGATTTACTGAACACACAGCCCAGATTTGAAGTGAACACGCAGCCCACTGATTAAGAGTAGAACACACAGTCCCAAACTCTGATTTACTGAACACACAGCCCAGATTTGAAGTGAACACGCAGCCCACTGATTTTTTTTTCTGAAATTTGAACACGCAGCCCAAATACCAAAATTACTGAACATGCAGCCCAGATTTAGTGAACACGCAGCCCACAGATTTTTTTCTAAAATTTGAACACGCAGCCCAAAATACCAAATTTACTGAACACGCAGCCCAGGTTTCACTTCATTTGCACACAGCTCATTCACTCATTTGCTGATACATGTATTCACTCTAAATGCAGGCTGGCTCTCGCACAGTACGAGATATGGCTCCACTGCCGCGAGGGAGTGGTATGCTGAGCTTCCGGAAGCTGTCCGGGACTTGGTTGACTTTGCAGATTCGGATCATTCTGCAGGGGTTTATCTCACGTCTTATCAGTAGGACATTGTTTGCTGCTCTGGCGGAGAGATGGTGGGACACCACCAATTCTTTCCATTTCTCTGCCACCGGGATATGACTATGACCCCACTGGACTTCGCTGTACTCACCGGCCTAGACGTAGGCGTGGACCCATTCCCTACGACGAGGATATGAGTGAGTGGGAGGCTGCTTGGATGCATCTATTGGGGGCCGCCCGCCTGTAGACAGAGGTACCGGGGTCGTATACTTGTTCTCTTCCCATTTCCGGCGGCCACAGATGGAGCCTGAGTCTCCCGAGGAGGTCGAGCAGTATACCCGTGGTTTCCTCATGTTCCTCTTCGCACCACTCTGTTTGCGATAGAGGAACATGGTCGGGTTGTATCTCTTGAGCGCTCTGGTAGACCTATCACAGGTCGGTCAGTATGATTGGGCGGCGCTGGCCTGGCTACCCTTTATTGTTACATGAGCGCAGTCTCTCGTGGGCGGGGGACTTACTCGGCGGCTACTGGAGAGCCTGGGAGTACATTCTGTCCTCTTGATTTACATTTTGCTCCTCATTACTTATTCACTGCACACACGACGCACTTTGCATTCTGTATTTTGCCTTTAGCACTTTGTATTCACATTCCGCACTGCTTTTCTCAGCTATGGGTATATGCATATTTCCCCACATTAGCCCCGGAGATGGAGGTGGCAGGACCTCCTATGACTCCGTTTTCCTTGATGTTTGAGGCGAGCACCTATCGAGCCTCGAGAGACTCTCTTCTCTCTGCGACAGTACTTCGACACTATGAGGGCGACAGAGGTATTTCAGAACTCTCAGTTCCTTTCATTTGTTATTCCTGATTTCTGATTGATTTGTACACTGGTTATCCGCAGATCACCTGCAGCCCTGGGGCAGTCTTTGGCGACGATCTCGAGAATCAGTACCCCGGAGGGTCGACTAGTTCCCAGTATAGTTCCTGCTCGAGGGCCAGTCGGCAGGCTTGGTTCCTGGGGAACGCTTTCAGCGTCAGGTGTGGGTATAATTCTCAGGACCCCCCTGCTGGCCTCTACCCACTATGCGGACTGCCGACAGGCTATCTGCTGAGGAGGTCACTAGGGACATGCAGGGCACCGATGCTTTATTACATCTCATTGAGGGGAACTACGCCACCTATCGCCGCATATATCTGATTCCCCCTTGACAGGAGTACGAGCTCCACCACTGAGGCCCACTGGCGCACAATCTTCGAGTCGTGCCCGTGCTGCAGACATCCCCTCTTCTAGCAGGGCTGGTGCATCTAGAGGTAGAGGCAGTTCGATTCCTCCGATACCTCCGACTCTCGATCATCATCCTGGATGGCCAGATATGCCGAGTGTGACGAGTTGGCAGTATGGACTACTTCTCCGATTCCGATCCCTATGGAGCCTCCGATGCCTGTCACAGATATGTCAGTGATCCTGACTCACCACCGGTATTTCTACCATTTTTCATTTATCACACAGACATTTTTGGCAGTTTGCTTATTTATTGATGAGTTGAGCTTGTGTCTGCAGCCACCTCGGGAGTACATAGACCAGATGCTCGGGTGGGGCCTCACTTGAGGGATGGTCCTGCGTAGAGAGGCACAGATGTCCATCATGGGCTTCCAGGTACCCTTCATCTCTCTTGCATTTATCATATTTCTGTTAACATGCTGGTTTTGAGCATTCTGCTGCACTGATAGGCTGTGTAGAACACATCTGGCACACACCCCACTCACATACTGTACTTGCACCTGCTTTTTATGTTTGAACTGATGTATTGCACTTTTCATTTTCAGATGCCTCCCGTATATGCTCGACACGGGCCAGGCCACCAGGGCCTTCTCAGAGAGGTCGAGGTGTAGACCTACTCGAGGTACAGGGACGCGAGGAGCTGGGCCATCCAGGCCTTACCGAGGAGCTCGAGGAGCAGGGTCGTCACGCAGACGCAGGGCACCCATTGTCGAGGATGAGGAGGAGGAGGTCGCAAACCGTGTGTCAGAGACATCTCCTGGGGAGGGAGGCTCCGGTCTTGGTTCCGGGAGCGGAGGCGAGGCCGAGGGGGATCCGGAGGATGACAGCTCTGATCCGGATGGTGATGATGGTGCAGAGGTTATCCCACAGAAGAGGATGAGAGGGCCTCCTCCTTCCCGTTCCCGAGGATACTGATGTTATTTCCTGCTTTATTTTATTTTTTAGCTAGTAGTTTGTAGCACTTTGCACATTGTTAGGCAGTTTTCATTCTGTAAAACTTGTACTTTATTTGTTGTAAAAACATGATGGAATGAAACAGCTTGAAAAGATGTTTGTATTTGAAATTCTTAGCATCGCATCGCATCATTTTGCACAAAAATAAAAAGGAATGAAATGGAAATGTGCTATGTATTTACCAGGTCAGGTAATGAACCGACGCAACAAATCAAACAACTCGACTCACTAAGAAATAACAGAATCTTAGCAAGTTTACAACTCGATAAGCAAAGTACAACAATGTTAACGACTCAATAAACAAGACTAACAAAATTGTGTAAACAAAAGTAGTAACAACTCAAAACACAAAACGCGACAGCTCGACAAAACTTACAACTCGATAAACAAAACAACAACTCGATAAGCAAAAACACAACAAAGTGTACTTCGGACGGACAATCTGGATAATGGAACGTATCCGAAACTGATAGAAATGGAGGCCTTCGACATTCCCGATGCCTAGAAATGCTTCAAACTTCGTTCCGGGGGGGCAAAACAGGACCAATGCATGGCCGAAAGCATTTTGTAGCTAGAGATTAGAGGGTGGCCGGCCTACTAGGATAGGTGGCCGGCCGGCCACTTCCCCCGCGACCTCCAGAATTTTGACAAGTGTCCCTTGAATAGTGTTTTACCCCTCTATAAAAGCCCCAGCCTTGGAACTTATTCATTTCATCACCATTTCTCACAAAAATGGAGGCATTCTCGTAGAAAATCTCACGACTTGGATTTCTTCTCTAGATGGCTCGGAAAAGTTGAACTTCCGGGGTTTTGGCTTGAATGCACTATTCACGTTGCGCCGGACTCCGCTACATCTTCCTTTCCTCCATGCCGCGGCAAGGTTTTGGAACCCGGTGACGCACGTTTTCAGCTTCGGCGGACAAGAGGTATGTCCTACTTTTGAAGATTTTCAAGCCTTGATGGAATCCGAGCGAGGCGAGGAAATCTTGCCCCAGCTCAATTTTGGCTATGCCCAGGCCTTAGGGCGGATGTGCGGACTCAACGCGCATGATGCTCGATCCCTGATTGGTAACGGAATGTTGGATATCCAAGCTTGATTTACCGATTCTCTGATGCTGGTGACCGCAGCGACCATCATTGGCAAGGCTTCCGGCAGCACGCCCTCTGCTTGTGCCTACTATCTCACTTTCTGTTTGTCTCGGGCTCCGGAGGATCCAGCGTCCGTTTGATTGAAGTCGCCCAAGGCTTGAAAGAGGGAAAGAGTTGCATTGCCATGACTCTGGCCGAGACATTGATGGGTCTGGATGCCTTCTACTGTGGGGAGACAACCAGGTTTGCAGGGAGTCCACTACTGCTGCAGGTAATGTTTCCCACCCAAGCTCTCATATGTATTTGCTCACATCACTCGGCCCTCGGGCTCGATTTTTCTCACAAAACCCTCATCTTACTTTTCTCTCATCGTACATCTCTCTATTCTTTATTCTCTCATTTTTCATCCCTCCCCAGATATGGTTAATGGACAAATTGCAAGTTGTGGACTCTTGCCCTGCTTACTCAGCTCGCGGCTACTTCTTTCGGCAACGCCTAGTCAATGCCCCTGATGAGAGCTGGTGGTTTGAATGGATGTGCAATTTGTCAGCCGAACGCATTGCTTGGCGCTGCCCTTGGCTCAATCTCCCGGCGATGAGCTACAGCATGTCTCGACAGGTGGGAATTCGATTGATTGGCTTGACTCACTGCGTATTCTATTTCCCATTTCGTATTCTGCGCCAGTTTGGCCATGATCAGACTTGCCCACCAGAGGGGATAGAATATCCGGCTACATTTCCAGTTCGAGGCGCACAGTTGGCTCGGCAGGCCGCAGCATGGAGAGTTAGAGAGCTTCTGGCCCCCGCCCTTACTTTCAGTTGCACTTTGTCTGACGAGTGCTGGGATTGGCTCAACGAAGAAGCACAGGTTGGGCCTAGGTCGGCATCAGAGGCTTCAACTAGCTCTGGCAGGGGGCGCAGGGACACCTGACTTGACTATGCCCCAGATTTATTGCTTTACTAGTACTTTCAAGTTTTCTTCCTGAGTGTAATAAAAAGCAACTTCAATTGTATGCAAGAGCAAGAGAACTCTGTTTTGAAATCAATGAAATTGAAGGTTGTGGTACTGAAAATTCTCCGCTTTGGTCCAAAAATGGTCTTAGTTGTAAAAAGATTAATTTGAACAAAGTCAACTTTTATTAAAACTTTTCAAAACTATTTTCGATATGGATCAGAACTGGACACGCCTGAGATCTGTCACTGAGATGCACAACCCCAGATCCTAGCAACTGGAAAGTTGCCCCTAGTTTGAAAGGTACCGCAGCACTTCATTGCAACGGAAAGTTGCCCCTAGTCTGAATAGCACTGTACCGGAGATCACGATAAATGCTGATGAACAAAGATGACTGAGATGATCAAATGGACAAAGTTGATCGGGGAAAAGATTGTGGCTGAACTTCAAGACGAAGTTGCCTACGTATCCCAAAGATGGGAATCAAGCCTTACGTAGTTCCGGCTTAGGTTCGCTCGGGTATTTTTACTCTCCTTTTGCGCTCTAACTTTTGCCAAGGCCGCCCTTTGCGGGTTTTCAACCTTGCGAGCTCAGGTTTATAATTTCAAATTTTCTATGCTCTGAATTTTGCCTAGGTCGCCCTTTCGGGTTTTCGGCCTAGCGAGCCTCTCAGGGGTAGTATTTCTTCAACTTGTCCATGTTGATCGGTTGGGAAAACTCTAAGCCATCTAGATCCATCAGAACCACAGCTCCACCAGACCAGATTGACTTGATAATGTAGGGACCAGTCCAATTGGGTCTGAACTTGCCCCTTGGGTCATGGATGGGAGCTCGGTTGTCTTTGAGCACCAAATCTCCTTCTTTCAAATTCCTGGACTTAACCTTCTTGTTAAAAGCCCGGGCGATTCTACGTTGATAACTTTGGACGTGGTACAGTGCTTTCAACCTTCTTTCATCAAAAAGCATGAGTTCCTCAAATCTGCTCTGTTGCCAGTCTGCCTCGGCTATTTGACACTCGGCCAATACTCGTAATGACGGAACCTCAATCTCAATAGGTAAAACGGCCTCCATTCCATAAACCAACGAATACGGAGTCGCCCCAGTAGAAGTTCTGATTGAAGTCCTGTAGCCCCACAGAGCAAACGGCAGCTTATCTGGCCAGTCCCGGTAGGTTTCCACCATCTTCTGTAGTATGCGCTTGACGTTCTTGTTGGCGGCCTCAACTGCTCCGTTGGTTTGCGGCCGGTAAGTAGACGACTTATGGAAAGCCACATTGTATTTCTCCAACAAATCAATCACCTCTTTCTTGAAGTGGGAACCATTGTCTGAAACGATTTCATTCGGGACTCCGTAGCGACAGATGATGTTGTTTCTGATGAACTTTGCTACGTGCGAAGCCTTCAACACCGCATAAGATTGGGCCTCGACCCACTTTGTGAAGTAGTCTATCGCTACCAAGATGAACTCATGCCCATTCGACCCCTTCGGCGTAACTGCTCCGATTACATCGATTCCCCAGACTGAAAACCGCCATGGCGAAGTCATGTTGTACAGCTTTGCGGCGGGATGTTCATGCGATTTGCATGAATCTGACATTTGTGGCATCGCCGGACAAAACTAATACAATCCTCCTCCATGGTGGACCAGTAATAACCCTGTCTGAGAATCTTCCGTGCCAACATTACCCCATTCATGTGTGCACCACATTCACCTCCGTGGATGGCTTCCATCAGACGCTTTGACTCTTCGGCATCAACACACAGTTTATGCATTCCCAGATGACCCCGTTTATACAGTTTACCCCCGCAGATGATGAACTGAACTGCCATTCTTCTGATTGCTCTTTTGTCTTTGGCATTTACCCCTGGCGGGTATGCTTCTTTCTCCAAGAAGTTCCAGATGTCGTAGTACCAGGGGTGTTCGTCCTGAACTTCATCTATGGCTGCAATCGACTCATAGGCAGGTGCAAATTTCTGGTCGATGATGACTGGACGCATCCGGACTCCACACGGGATGTCTATCATAGATGATAGAGTTGCTAAAGCGTCTGCGAACTTGTTGTTCTCTCTTAGTAGATGAGTAAAACTTAGCTTCTCAAACCGAGGAATCAGCAAATCCAAGGTTTGGTGATACATCATCATCTTTTCCTCTTTCACTTTCCAGTCTCCTTTAGCTTGAGACACAACAAGGTTCGAATCCCCAATGACGTCCAACCGTCTTGCCCCTAGTTCCAGGGCTGCTTCTAAACCAGCGATACACGCCTCGTATTCTGCTTCATTGTTCGAGACTTTGAATCGGAGTTTGAAGGCTAGAGGAATACGGGAATCATCGGGTGCTATCAGCAACACTCCTATCCCATACCCATGTTGATTTGACGCTCCGTCAAAGTACATCGTCCATGTTTCAACGTCGATATGCAGAATTGATTCATCTGGGAACAGGTACTCAACTGCTTCATCCCCCTCAACCGGGTGGTCGGCAAGGAACTCTGCCACTGCTCTTCCTTTCACTGACTTGCGTGTCACGTACGTGAGATCAAATTCGGAGAGCAACAGCAACCAACGAGCTAGCCTACCCGTAAGCGCTGGTTTCTCGAAGAGATATTTGATGGGATCAAGTCGTGAAACCAACATTACAGAGTGAGCTAACAGGTAGTGCCGCAGCTTCCTGGTAGCCCATACCAGAGCTAAGCAAGCCTTTTCCAGCGGTGTATATCGGGTCTCATACTCCAGCATCTTCTTGCTGAGATAGTAGATGGCTCTCTCCACCTTGTCCTCTGATTCTTGTGCAAGCATGCAGCCCATTGTAGTTTCAGTTACTGACAGATACAAAATCAACGGTTTCCCTGGTTCTGGCGGTGACAACACGGGCGGGTTCTGTAAATATTCTTTAATCTGTTCAAATGCAGCTTGGCATCGGCCGTCCCATTGGAACTTCTTGCCTTTCTTCAGGAGACCAAAAAGTGGTTCACAAGTCAAGGTTAATTTTGAGATAAACCGTCTTATGAATTGCACTTTACCCAGAAAGCCTCGCACCTCCTTTTCAGTCCTTGGTGGTGGCATTTCTAAGATGGCCTTGATTTTGGAAGGATCGACCTCGATGCCTCTTTGTGTAATCAGAAACCCCAGCATTTTTCCCGCTGTAACACCGAATGTACATTTCTGAGGGTTTAGCCGCAACCGGAATTCCCTGATCCTTTGGAAAAACTTATGCAAGGCGGTGTAGTGGCCCTCTCTTTCCTTGGACTTGACAATCATGTCGTCCACATACACCTCAACCTCTTTGTGGATCATATCATGTAGTATTGTGGTCGCGGCCCGTTGATAAGTAGCTCCAGCGTTCTTCAACCCAAACGGCATTACCCGGTAGCAGTATGTCCCCCACGGGGTGGTGAATGCAGTCTTTTCCCGGTCTTCGGGTGCCATCACTATCTGGTTGTATCCTGAGAAGCCATCCATGAATGAGAGCAATGCATGCCCTGCTGTGAAGTCTACCAACTCATCGATGTGCGGTAAGGGGAAGTCGTCCTTCGGACTAGCTTTGTTCAAATCCCTGAAGTCTACACACACCCGGATCCTGCCGTCTTTCTTCGGCACCGGAACAATGTTGGCCAACCAAGTCGGGTACTCTGATACCAGCAGGAAGCCTGCGTCAATTTGCTTGGTGACCTCTTCCTTAATCTTAAGAGCCCAATCCGGGCGGATCCTTCTGAGTTTCTGCTTGACAGGTCGGGCCTCGGGGTCAAGGGGGATCCGATGCTGTACAATCTCAGGATCGATTCCAGGCATGTCTTCGTAGGACCACGCGAAAACATCTTTGAAATCTTTTAATAAAGCGACTAAGCGCTCGCGTTCCTCAGAAGACAACGTGGACCCGATCTGGACCAGCCGCGGGTCCTCCTCAGTACCAATGTTCACGGTAATGATTTCATCCATTAATGGCTTAACAAATCTCTCTTGCTCTTGCTCAATTAAACGTTGTAAAACCGGAGGAACTTCGTCCTCGTCGTTTTGATCAAAATTTTGAAAGTCTGAATTAATGCAATAAATCAAAGGCACAGAGAAATACTCGGAAACCACATTCACCTCATTCTCATTAAGTACATCCAAATCGTCCAATTCTTCTGTTACAACAGACTCAAAAGAAAAGGAAAAAGACGACCTGGACAGGACTGTGGCATCCGGGTTAACACCCCCAGGAGTACCAGACTCAGACTCAGTCGAGCTGGAACCTGATTCCGACTCACAGGACTCGGTGGAATCAGATTCCGGCTCACTACCTGACCCGGAACTGCTGGACAAAAATCCCTCCTCGTACTGCCAAGTGAGAGAGGGTGCGATTGATGCATCCAAGATAGCTGCTGGTCGGCTCGCAGCCGTTTCATTCCCAATCATGGAAACCTCGAAGTTATCCCCCAAGCACTCTTGGTCGATCGGAGGATCAGAGAGGAGACATGCCAGTGCTACCCCCATTTCAAAATCTGTGCCCTCAGGATCCCCTGCTTTATTCTGCTCAACCTCAGTTGTTGGGTCTGTCTGCTCTGTGGCAACGTCATCCCCGGATAGTTGCAGGTCGAAGAAGATTTCGAAGCCTGGTACGCGCTTCCTCTCCGCGTTTATCCACGGCTCTGGGAAGCCGCAAAATGGAAAATCTTCCCCCTCCCGGACAAAGCGTCCGTTCAGGGTACCCTGAATGGGCCTGTGTATTAGGTCAAAAGGCTTCCCAGCCTGCTTCGCTCTGGCTCTGCCGGCCATTTCCTTTCCTTTCCTCACCCAGTCCTCTTTGGTGGGCAGATAACCCAGTCCAAAGGTATGCGGATTGTGTGGCACTTCGGCCAACGCTGCGACTCCTTTCCTGCCGCTCCTTCCTAATCCCATCCCGGGAATATGTTGTAGCTTGTTCATGAGGTAGACTGATTGGGCACTGACGTACACACCTTCATTCACAGCCATAATGTTCTGTACTACCCGGGCCTCGGCCAAAGTGAATCCTGATAAGAAGACATCTTCTGTGCCATGCTCAATGTCCAGGACCGGCGTAGATACCTCGGGAGGGGGATGGATTGATGAGTTCCCAAATACAGTGGCTACTCCCTTTCCATAGGGGTATTTCACCATCTGATGCAGAGTGGAAGAGACTGCCTTTACTTGGTGCAGCCACGGCCGCCCCAAGAGTAAGTTGAAGGTTGCGGGAACGTCCAAGACATGAAATTCGATGTCGTGTTGTCCTGGACCAACCTTAGTTTGAATCTTGACAATCCCCATCACTTCCCTACTCGTATTGTCATAAGCCTTGATCACCTGAGTTGTTGGCGTGAAGTCCGCGGGCTTCAACCCAACTGCATATGCTGTTCTGACTGGGCAGACATTGATAGCGGATCCGGTATCAACAAGTACCACCGGTATCCATTTGCCTCTAGACTCCACAGAGACGTAGAGAGGTTTGTTATGGTTCACGCCCTCAGGCGGCAATTCCTTGTCTGTAAAGGTTAATGCCGGGGAACCTCCTCCCGGAAAAACCAGCCCAACCAGTTGTTCTGGTGTAGTGTCTATTGAGAGTTTGGCCTTGTCCATGGCAGATAGGACGGCCTGTCTGTGCACCCTTGATGCCATAAGCAGTCCCCAGATGGAGATGTCTGCTTGTATCTTCTTCAATTGTTTGAGCACAGCTTCTTCTTCTATCTGTTTCTCTCTCTGTTTCTCAGCCTCTTTATCTTTTCCAGATGCCTCAGGTTGATCAAGGTGTGGGGGCTTGAAATACCGCCCACTCCTGGTCATGTGGTCCACCTCATCGAGGTACCAAGTGTCATCTGGTTGAGCACCTGCCCAATCTTCATCCGTATGGGCAAGACATAAGTCGTCGTCTTCCCACCACATCCCACTGGCATTCAACAAACACCTATCTGGTTCAGGCATGTTTGCACTCTCAGCATTTTCCTTCCACATGCTCACAGCATGTCCTGCCCTCGTGCTTGCAGCACTTTCAACTTCCTCATGCTTCTTGGATTTTCGGGCTCTCTCAGAATCCCATTTCTTTTCTCGCTCCTCCAGTGTCAATTGTTCGGTTTTCAAAATGTCTTGCTCCTGAGCGAAATTCTTCGTACCGGCGCTCTCCGGCAATTCAATCTGACTCTCGGCCCTTCGGGCCATTATTGATACCTCTGCTCCTGCCGGGCCTTGCTCTGATTGAAATTCCACGATGTCTGGCTGATCATCTAACCACCCAGTAACTTCCGCTGACTCCCCGTATTCAAACCAGTTGATAGTTGCATCCGCTGATTCATGGTCGTTGAAAAATTGGAGGTTGGCGAAATCCTGTTCCATTGTAGTCAGATCATCTGCCCCTTGTTCAGGTCTGTCCCCCCGGATCATGCACATTCAGTCTTCTCTGGCAACCCCACACTCAGCTTAGGCTGGCCCATTGACAAAATATATTCACTGGGATCGTAAGCTCTTCCAGCTAGATTCCCAGACTGTTCCATCCCAGACTCAACAGTTTTGCTCTCCTCGGAAGCCTGCCCCATTCCATTTTCGGTGGTCACCACCTTTGGTTCAGATTGGGTGGTGAAGGTGTCCAACATGCACAATTCAGTGCAATCAGGGAGGATCACCTCCGGCTTGGGTAGGTGGGAGGGGGTAATATAGATACTAGGATCGTAGGACACGACCCCAGTTTGGATGAAATTGACTCTTTTAGGTGGTGGATCTTGGTTATGTTTGGGGAGTGGGTTGGTTGTGACGTTGGGTCTCTCGGGAGGTAGAATGATATTTTTGTCAATGAGGTCCTGAATCTCATGACGCAGCCGATAACACTGGTCTGTGTCATGACCATGCTGCTGGTGGTATGTGCAGTATTTGGCGGGGTTGTGGGAAGGAGGGAGTGGATTTGGTGGGGGCCTCGGTTCCAGGGGTTTCAGATGCCCCTTTCTGACTAGAACCCCGAGGACTTTAGACAAAGGCATATATAGTGGGGAGAAGGTTCGTTGGCCTCTGGATTGGTATCTTGAGGCTTGGTTACTGCTCCCAGATGCATCAGAAAAAGGTGTGGCCGCTGCGGGCCTTGGTTGGGGAGGGGGAGTGGTGGTGACCATACCGACCTCTGGAGTCCTTGTATTGGCAGAGCCACTCGGGCCCGCATTGTTATTACAGTTGAACATTCTTCGGGGCTGCTCCCGATCCTGATCGATCAATCCTTGCTTCATCGCATCTTCGATCTGTACCCCCATTTCGTGTAAATCTGAAAAGGTGGGGAAAGGGAGTACGATCATTTTCTGCATTAACTTAGGTTGGAGATTGCGCACAATCATCCGGATTTGATCTTTATCAGTTGGCCTTAAGGTCATCATCGATGCCTTTGCTCTCCACCGAGTTACAAAATCAGAGAAAGTCTCTTTTTGTTCCTGCCTCGTCGTTTCGAGATCACGCGTTGTAATCTCGATCTGAGTATTATATGCATATTGTGCAACGAAGGCCTCGGCTAGCTCATCCCAATTTCTCTTCACATCATCTTCCAATTTTGCGTACCAGATGGCCGCAACTCCCGACAAAGTTCTACCGAACAAAGAAAGCTTCTGTGATCGGGTTAAGCCCATCGGCCTTAAGATGTCGGAAAACAGTCGGAGATGGACCATAGGATCTCCAGATCCATCAAAACGGTCAATCTGCGGCATCTTAAATCTGTCCGGCAATGTCACGGCCACGTCAGTGTAGCCGTCTTCAATGTCTGGGATGGCCTTCACCCCCTGTGATTTCTTGAAGAGCTTTTCCAATTTGCTCAATTTCAGAGCTGTCTGGTCTACCTCGAACTCAAATGGAGAGTCCGGGTGATTAGGTGTAAGATTCTTGGACAGTTGCGGCGGAAGCGGGGGCGGAGCCAGCCCCGTTGGAAGACTCGTGTCCTCTTGAACGTTTTGAAAGTTTAGCGGAGCATTCTGTGGATCTGGGAGGGTATTCTGGGTGTTCTGGGTATTCTGAGGATTTGGAGGGGCATTCTGGCCAGTAGGTATCTGTTCAGGTAGTAAAGCTCCTGGCGGAGGAGGGACCTGATGCGCCCCTAGTGGAGGAGGGACCTGGTGTGAAGCAGATGCTGCATTCTGCTGTTGTAATCTGGTAATCAGTTCGGACTGCTGGGCCATGACAGCGGCCTGCTGTTTCGAAAATTCCGTTTGGCGGATGGAATCCTCTTGCATCTGCCTCATGCTTTCTTGCATCTGGCGCATCATCGCCTCTACCACTGATGTATTCTGCTGTTCCATCTGATTGACTGGTATGTCCTCTAATGAAGTAACCCACGGTTCTGACAACCTTTGTTCTGATACACTGCGTTCCCTGGGTTTTCTTCTCTTTCTTCTAACAATTGGGGGCAGAGAGTAGAACACTGGATGTCCGTCAACGAGATCCTCGGATCGGCTGAGTCGGCGACCTCGTGTCCAAAGTGCTTGGGGGGTATCGACTGGTTCGGAAGCAATCGTGCCAAAAACTGCCCTAGCAAAAAGATAACAAAAAGGAAATAAATGACCAGAAAAACGGGCAGCATAACAGCTTAAATTAAATACACACAACACACAGTCGGGCATACAACACGCAGTTTTGATAAGCTGGAAATACACTGTCCTCAACCACTGATCACTGTTCCTGTTTCACTGTTCTCCAAAACTGAATCGGATATCCGCAGACAACTGATTCTCAGATACTGATTGATGCCCGCAGGCCTGATGCCCAAACTCAACTGATACATGCATTCCCTGTAGAGACGCACTCTAACAAG
The DNA here is from genome assembly GCA_030407325.1 of Camellia japonica. Lineage (NCBI taxonomy): Eukaryota > Viridiplantae > Streptophyta > Magnoliopsida > Ericales > Theaceae > Camellia > Camellia japonica. The sequence goes on from JAPPVO010000032.1 coordinate 168,770,522, forward strand.
CACATAGCAGATAAGTGAGAGCCAAAACACCCCTATGTTGGGGTAGGGTTTCCCTGTCCTATTTTGTCAGGAGCTAGGGTTTCACTACGCACGCAGCGGTTTCAAACAACCTATAAATGGGTAAGCAACCTGTCCTAATTTGGAATGGTCACTAAGGATCTGAGTATGCACTAGGTCGAATGGTCAAAAAGGATGCCTCGGTAAAACCGGGGTTTGTGTTCCCATGCTGTCAGAGCCCAGAGCCGATCAGCCTTACGGACATGACTTGACAAGACAAGCCTCCGGCAAATCGTTCGGGAATGGCATATGGCAAACACGGTGTCCTAGGCGCACCAATGCAAATGCAATGCAAAGAAACACACAAATGTAGTCAAAACCAGATATCATGAGTTCGAGTCAAGTTCTCTAAGTCCCCAGCAGAGTCGCCAGAAACTGTAGACGTCCCCCGAACGCCCCGGGAGGGTTAAGTCCCGTTTTGTTCATATTGGGGTCACTACAGTTCAAGGACTCAAATGTCACGGTTCTTAATCTTGAACCAAAGAGTCCAAATCTGGCAAATCGTTTTGAAAACAGATTTTTTTGAAAGAAGTGCCAAACATGGACTGCTTTGCCAGATAACAGAGTCGCCACCTAAATATTTTTTTAATGGGAAATTTAGGAAACCCTGACTCGGTGCCAAAGGCCACGTGTCCGTCATCACCAATGTCACGCCCCAAACCCGCCTCTAAAAGTTTGGGCATGACCCATTCGAAACCAGACACTAAACCTGTTATACATATCTTATGGGGCCTGAACGGAAGCATGCAATAATATAAAATACATCGAATAACATCCATTGAGCTACTTCTAACATGCCAGGATCTCAACATCACACTAAGTAAATATTATACAGACAGTTTACATCCATATGCCTCGACTCAACCCCACAAATAGGCACATAACAAAAATAATAATGAAGAAGGAGTTATTTACAATCAACCCAAAAATAGACATCTAATGCATAAATTGAAACTCGGCAAAACTTTACAAAACGAACGGCTTCAGGTGGTGCCTGGACGCCTCAAGGTTGACAAGAGGAACACAAGCTTTAAAGGTTGGGACCGAACTCCCGATTGGCTACCTACAGAAACAGACAGACAAAATACAGAATGAGCGAACTCAGTGAATAATAGTTCATAAATATTGTGATATTTAACCTGACTAATCAAAACATATAGTTGCAGATACATATTATTAACTACGTTCCGTGATTAATTCCAAAACAGCCATAGGCCTACAGATGCAGAATGACCATAGGTCCAGGGACATCAGAAGTAACAGAGATAATAGACATAACAGAACTAACAGAAATAACAGATGTATGGACTCAAGAGGTGGCTCGTACGGATTCCAGAGGTGGCTCCCACCAAAGTGTAGCACTTCGTTCCGTACGGCACTTTGTTCCATGCCAGAAAATATTAGAACGACCTAACGGTCCAGAAATATCATAAACATAATCTTATCAGAAACAGAGTCTTATGCATTTCCAGATTCCAAACCATTTTCGTAATCATTTTCATAATTATTTCCATATTCAGATTTTGCATAAGATCATATGTGGTACACCCAATAGCCATCAGATCAGGTAGGTCCGAAGACCACAACAGGTAGGTCCGAAGACCACAGCAGGTAGGTCCGAAGACCACAACAGGTAGGTCCAAAGACCACAGCAGGTAGGTCCAAAGACCACAGCAGGTAGGTCCAAAGACCACAACAGGTAGGTCCAAAGACCACAACAGGTAGGTCCAAAGACCACAAAGCTGATACCAACAGCCACGGTATTGTTACCCCCGGGCGAGGGCCATCCGGACTAAGGGTGCCACAAATACTTTTTAGAAAACTGAACATTCGTTCGTTCATTTCCAACATATCATAGCTTTTCAAAAATCAATCATTTCGTATCATGGTATACTGAAAATACATAACATAAGTTTAACAAAACGTTGTTGATAACTGTTAACACAAGACAGCATAGTATATAGCTTGCACGCTTTCAGAAATACATACGTACTACAATTCTGTAAGGTATATAGGTACCATAACATCAACAGGCCGGAATAACTTATAAACCAACTTTACAGCGTTAATAGTTGTATGCAATTCGTATACAGAAGTATGGGTAATTCATAGGATGGTATATTGACAATAATCAATAGCCATAACTCAAAATACGGAGTAGGTTCAGAATCATACCGATGTGTGCTAACTCTTTCAATGTTCACATCAATTCTCAATCAACAAACACGTTACCATATTAGCTCACGAAAAATAGAATGCTGTTAACAATATTCTTAATGGTAAACAAGGCATATTTGTACATTTGTAGTACTATTACTCACGTGTTTAGATGCTAGGTCCGTCCCTGCAGCTAACCCTACACAATTCAATTCAACAACATTAACACAACCCCACGTAATCAACATAACTCCACATAATTATCACCATCCAATATAATCCAAACTATTTAACATCATTCCACTCAGTGCTACCAAATATAATTTCACATAATTCAAATTAAATTGCTAAGGCTCAATTTACATCACCCACATCATCAACAAACCCTTCCCCCCAATCTCCTTCCTCACTAAGACATGATTCACAAAGCTTCTAACAAGTTCATTCGCAAATTTAAACATAATTTCCAAGTATCACCAAATTCCAATTAAACTTGTATATACATAATTCAATACGTCAATTTCATTATTCTACATTCAATTTGGGTTAAATCTTTGGTTATCATCCTTAAGAAACTTAGGGTTTCAAGAAAATAATGAGATTTCAAGAAATAATCAAACTTATTAACCCAACACTATTTTTCCATCAATTACACATCTAGGACTCATAAACCATTATTTAACCCATCAATTAACTCCCAATATCTTCAAACCATAAAACCCCCAATGTTCAAACCCCAAAATTCCCAAAATCTCATAATTTCTTCCATATACATAACATAAATGAAAACTTGCACCATTATACAATGAAGACACCTCCAACCTATCTATGGATGTAAATATTAAAGAGTCTTCAACCCTTACCTCAACAATCAAGCAAAGGGGTGAGCTTGAGAAGAAACTTTCACCAATCCAAATTTTAATCGGGTAAAAACATTGATCCTCCTTAGTTCTCCATCCTACATGCCAAAACCATGGTGGATTGTTGATAAAAATGGGTGAAATCAAAGGTTTGAGAGTTAGGGTTTCGGACTAAGGCAAAGAGGAAAGAAGAGGGTTGAAGAAAATCTATGAAATGATCCAAAAATCCCGTTCTTAAAGCTGCTGTCCCGTAATTCCCGCTCGAGCGGACTGTTTTCCGCTCGAGCGGACCTGCCCTCAGCACAGATTCCGAAACTTTGAATAGGTATAACTCTCCCATCCGAACTCCGTTTTAGGTCGTTCTTGTGTCCAAATTGAAGCCCCGGAAATAAGCTTTCCAATGGTTCTAACCTCACATCCAAATTCAAAGTGTGGACAAAGAAAAGGATAAAAGAGTGACGGCTGGTCGCCGACAATTTATTCGAATTAAAGCTTTTGGCCCAATCTTACTTTGCCATCATATTACCACCACAACCAATACTCCAAAATAAAATAAGAAGGTTCCAAATACACTAATAAAAATGTCCAAAACAAACCCACACCTCAGAAATACAACTCAACCTAGAGGCCCGCTCGAGCGTCAACTCTTCCGCTCGAGCGTGCAGACCAACAAAGTCGTCCGCTCGAGCGTAAACTCCCCCGCTCGAGCGGAGAATCACAACTCCCAGAATCTCAGGCCGTCTGCACAATTGCTGGAAACTCCAAAAGTCCGCTCGAGCGTCAACTCTTCCGCTCGAGCGGAGGGAAGAATTCTGGGTCGTCACACCCTTCCCTCCTTAAAAAGAATTTCGTCCTCGAAATTGAAGAAAACCAAACAGAAGACAGTTCAAACATAACCGAAAATCCCCACTTGGTATAGAGAGGAATCACAAATACTTCGATCAATATACATATATCAGAATTTCAACGGCAAGGAACCATTGGTAATCCCAAGTCCCTAACAACTAAACGAACCACGTCAAATGAATGCTCAAACTTTAATTCCAATTACTTCCCCAATAGTTCTAAAATTTCCCGTTAACATTCCCAATAACTCCAAAGCTTCATCTCATTATTCACAATCCTCATATATTTCATACCTTCCAAATGCTATAACAACTTAAAGACATTCAGACATGGGTTTACTCAAATATTCGATCACATGTGACTCATAAGCTGTGTCAATCTCTTTAGGTTCACAAACAAATTCTAACTCGATGACTTTGGGGCTCTTTGCTCCCTATCAGAATTAGACTTATTAAGCCAAATCAGATTTCGAACAAACTCCAAATAACCACTCAAATCTCATATCAAGGAATTACATGTTCAGAGTAGAGTATTAATAAAATCAAACACGGATCAAACCTTAATGATCATGCTTTCCAAATTACAGTAAAGTAATACTCATTTCATACTAGTTTTCCAAAACAGATAAGACAGAATAGTTTGAAGCTCAACATAGAATTTTCATCAATTATCAATTGAAGGACTTATTCGTTCATAGCAAAATATTTCTTTCAGAAAACTTGCCATCTTGGGAAAATTATCCAGAAACTTATCATATCATAAACTTGTCAGAAATTCGTAACATTGTTGTCACTTCAGAAAACACTTATCATATCGAACATTTCGTAACTCGAACTATGAATTTCCTTAAACATTGAATAGCATAGTTATATACTTTGATTGAAGCACAAGGCACAATACTATAAAAGCATATGATTGATTACATTCTGTAATTATGTCCATTACAGTCATGAATTCAGTTTTCTTAGCAGTATCAGTTTAAACCCAACATGTATAGAGTAGCCATAACTCCACCGATATAAAACGGCCATAGGCCCAGAAATATAAATACATATGTAACTGCAGAACTCAAAAAGTTATTCCAATACTATTATATTTTCAGAACGGCCTTAGGCCCGGAAATACCGAATGGCCCTCGGCCCAGAATGTTACAGAATAAGTTACTAAATGCATACAGACTTATATCACGGAAAAGATTTCTCAATCTTAAATTCTTAATACATAGAGGCAGGATTCTAATTCTTGCAGTAACGTATTAGAGTACCCCCCCCATTTGGTTTGATGCCAAATTAGTCAGTAATTATCTAGTATTTTGCAAGTCTCATATGGGCAAACACGTATTGTAGGCGGGGTTCCTTATGTTATTCAACTCTTTCCTATGAGGAGTCTCAATGACAGATCACAGGGTATACGTAAACAAACAGATAACAGATCACAGATTTCAGATTTCAGGTTACAAAGTACAGATTTCAGATTTCAGATTTCAAATTGTAATTTTCAGATTTCAGGTTTCAGATTTCAGACATCAGATTTCAGATTTCAGAGTACAGAGAACAGAGCACAGAATACAGAATACAGATGACAGATTCCGTAACTATATACAGACACAATCATATTACATAGTTCAATATTTCCCATCAGAAGTCGTCAATAATTTCTCGGTTCACACAATCGTACGAAGTACATACTATTTCAAGGTCAATAGCCAATTCCCCTAGCACAACTCATAATACATAACAGTGCATTCATAGAAACATGAGATCCAATAATGAGTCTGATATTAATTCACTTCCAGAACGGCTTTTGGTCCAGTATTACAGTTATTACAGAACGGCCTATTGGCCCAAAATAATCAGAACGGCCTTTCGACCCAGAATAGCCTTTCGGCCCAGAACAGCCTTTCGGCCTATTGAAATCGTCAACCAGAAGCAAATTCACAATTTTAAAGGATCACCATATACAGAATTCCTTCTTATGACCGGTCATAATTAACACAACCTCAATTATTACATAAAACACATCTTATCAAAATATTCCAATACAGTAGCTTCTCCGAATTACTGATCTAATCATTGTTACAGCAAGGAAGTCATAACAGACCATAAGGTAACAGACATATAACATTCCTTTAATCTTAGCAATATCCGATACCTAAATGTAAGCAATGTAAACAGCACAATTATATTACCATCATTTCCCCACAGATAATGATCAATAGATAACACACATTGTATCTAACCAGTTATATATAAGCTGACTTACCGGTCAGTTCAAATTCTTACCACGCCTCTGCAGTACAATAGTCACGTTGCATGTCTTGCACTCTTCACCAGCCTATACAAAATAAACAAAGGCAAGAAAAGGACATACAACAGATATAAATTGTAGCCATCAGAGTTAATAACAGACAGTTAACGTTGCCATCGTTCTTGTCTTTTCATGTACTGATAACATATCATGCATGATGCCTAAATCTTTCTAGACATCCTAAAGCTCAATGGATTCGTGTGTGAGATGGCAACTCGTGCTCTGATACCACCTGTCACGCCCCAAACCCGCCCCTAAAAGTTTGGGCATGACCCATTCGAAACCAGACACTAAACCTGTTATACATATCTTATGGGGCCTGAACGGAAGCATGCAATAATATAAAATACATCGAATAACATCCATTGAGCTACTTCTAACATGCCAGGATCTCAACATCACACTAAGTAAATATTATACAGACAGTTTACATCCATATGCCTCGACTCAACCCCACAAATAGGCACATAACAAAAATAATAATGAAGAAGGAGTTATTTACAATCAACCCAAAAATAGACATCTAATGCATAAATTGAAACTCGGCAAAACTTTACAAAACGAACGGCTTCAGGTGGTGCCTGGACGCCTCAAGGTTGACAAGAGGAACACAAGCTTTAAAGGTTGGGACTGAACTCCCGATTGGCTACCTACAGAAACAGACAGACAAAATACAGAATGAGCGAACTCAGTGAATAATGGTTCATAAATATTGTGATATTTAACCTGACTAATCAAAACATATAGTTGCAGATATATATTATTAACTACATTCCGTGATTAATTCCAAAACAGCCATAGGCCTACAGATGCAGAACGACCATAGGTCCAGGGATATCAGAAGTAACAGAAATAATAGACATAACAGAACTAACAGAAATAACAGATGTATGGACTCAAGAGGTGGCTCGTACGGATTCCAGAGGTGGCTCCCACCAAAGTGTAGCACTTCGTTCCGTACAGCACTTTGTTCCATACCAGAAAATATTAGAACGACCTAACGGTCCAGAAATATCATAAACATAATCTTATCAGAAACAGAGTCTTATGCATTTCCAGATTCCAAACCATTTTCGTAATCATTTTCATAATTATTTCCATATTCAGATTTTGCATAAGATCATATGTGGTACACCCAATAGCCATCAGATCAGGTAGGTCCGAAGACCACAACAGGTAGGTCCGAAGACCACAGCAGGTAGGTCCGAAGACCACAACAGGTAGGTCCAAAGACCACAGCAGGTAGGTCCAAAGACCACAGCAGGTAGGTCCAAAGACCACAACAGGTAGGTCCAAAGACCACAACAGGTAGGTCCAAAGACCACAAAGCTGATACCAACAGCCACGGTATTGTTACCCCCGGGCGAGGGCCATCCGGACTAAGGGTGCCACAAATACTTTTTAGAAAACTGAACATTCGTTCGTTCATTTCCAACATATCATAGCTTTTCAAAAATCAATCATTTCGTATCATGGTATACTGAAAATACATAACATAAGTTTAACAAAACGTTGTTGATAACTGTTAACACAAGACAGCATAGTATATAGCTTGCACGCTTTCAGAAATACATACGTACTACAATTCTGTAAGGTATATAGGTACCATAACATCAACAGGCCGGAATAACTTATAAACCAACTTTACAGCGTTAATAGTTGTATGCAATTCGTATACAGAAGTATGGGTAATTCATAGGATGGTATATTGACAATAATCAATAGCCATAACTCAAAATACGGAGTAGGTTCAGAATCATACCGATGTGTGCTAACTCTTTCAATGTTCACATCAATTCTCAATCAACAAACACGTTACCATATTAGCTCACGAAAAATAGAATGCTGTTAACAATATTCTTAATGGTAAACAAGGCATATTTGTACATTTGTAGTACTATTACTCACGTGTTTAGATGCTAGGTCCGTCCCTGCAGCTAACCCTACACAATTCAATTCAACAACATTAACACAACCCCACGTAATCAACATAACTCCACATAATTATCACCATCCAATATAATCCAAACTATTTAACATCATTCCACTCAGTGCTACCAAATATAATTTCACATAATTCAAATTAAATTGCTAAGGCTCAATTTACATCACCCACATCATCAACAAACCCTTCCCCCCAATCTCCTTCCTCACTAAGACATGATTCACAAAGCTTCTAACAAGTTCATTCGCAAATTTAAACATAATTTCCAAGTATCACCAAATTCCAATTAAACTTGTATATACATAATTCAATACGTCAATTTCATTATTCTACATTCAATTTGGGTTAAATCTTTGGTTATCATCCTTAAGAAACTTAGGGTTTCAAGAAAATAATGAGATTTCAAGAAATAATCAAACTTATTAACCCAACACTATTTTTCCATCAATTACACATCTAGGACTCATAAACCATTATTTAACCCATCAATTAACTCCCAATATCTTCAAACCATAAAACCCCCAATGTTCAAACCCCAAAATTCCCAAAATCTCATAATTTCTTCCATATACATAACATAAATGAAAACTTGCACCATTATACAATGAAGACACCTCCAACCTATCTATGGATGTAAATATTAAAGAGTCTTCAACCCTTACCTCAACAATCAAGCAAAGGGGTGAGCTTGAGAAGAAACTTTCACCAATCCAAATTTTAATCGGGTAAAAACATTGATCCTCCTTAGTTCTCCATCCTACATGCCAAAACCATGGTGGATTGTTGATAAAAATGGGTGAAATCAAAGGTTTGAGAGTTAGGGTTTCGGACTAAGGCAAAGAGGAAAGAAGAGGGTTGAAGAAAATCTATGAAATGATCCAAAAATCCCGTTCTTAAAGCTGCTGTCCCGTAATTCCCGCTCGAGCGGACTGTTTTCCGCTCGAGCGGACCTGCCCTCAGCACAGATTCCGAAACTTTGAATAGGTATAACTCTCCCATCCGAACTCCGTTTTAGGTCGTTCTTGTGTCCAAATTGAAGCCCCGGAAATAAGCTTTCCAATGGTTCTAACCTCACATCCAAATTCAAAGTGTGGACAAAGAAAAGGATAAAAGAGTGACGGCTGGTCGCCGACAATTTATTCGAATTAAAGCTTTTGGCCCAATCTTACTTTGCCATCATATTACCACCACAACCAATACTCCAAAATAAAATAAGAAGGTTCCAAATACACTAATAAAAATGTCCAAAACAAACCCACACCTCAGAAATACAACTCAACCTAGAGGCCCGCTCGAGCGTCAACTCTTCCGCTCGAGCGTGCAGACCAACAAAGTCGTCCGCTCGAGCGTAAACTCCCCCGCTCGAGCGGAGAATCACAACTCCCAGAATCTCAGGCCGTCTGCACAATTGCTGGAAACTCCAAAAGTCCGCTCGAGCGTCAACTCTTCCGCTCGAGCGGAGGGAAGAATTCTGGGTCGTCACAACCAAAGTTGGCTCGGGAACTTGGGTACGATAGGGGAAGGTCACATCGTGAGCACCCCGCTCGCCCGGTCAAAGACCGGCCTCTACTAACCATGATATCTGTTTTTGAAAACATTGTATGCTCTTATTCCGATTATTAGCCTAGGTTACTATGTGATGCTCGCAGCAAACAAGTATAGACTGAGTCGCCCGAATTGGAACAAAACATTTCATGTTTGTTTGTTTGAAAATGGTTTGATGGTGCTACCCGCAGGTAGGCTAAGACGCGGATTTGCCACCCTCAGGTGGGCTTAGAAAACATGATTTTGCCACATCTAGTGGGCTTAAAACAAACAGTCAACGCATTGTCCCAATTCAAGCAACACAACCTCCACCCACAGGCATTCAAGGCAGTTATATCACATAAGCAATTAGCCTCATGGTAAGCATGCTATCATGGCAACACTCACACGCATGCAAGGATGCTAAAGCATAAAACTCACCGAGTACTCCGAGCCAAAAACGAAAGCTGATTAGAAATCATGCATGATCCTAATTATACAGAAATGTCTAATGCAACGCATGCAATGATGCAACTATAGCAGGCTCGGCTATTCTAAACATGGCATATGAAATGCTACACCTAACACGTATTCAATTTGGAATTGAAATACAAACGCAGTTTGTATGGTGCGCCGAGCCCGGTGCATGCAAAACAGATGAATGATGCAAGCATGCTATCATACTGTATGCTAATTGAAATATGCCCTATATCTAACCATCATAAGCAGGTAAATAAAAGGGAGAAAGAAATGGGATTGGAAGACATACATCACACTCACCCACACTTATTACAATTATGCCCTCGCGCAGAGGGTCCGAATAAATATACAGCCCGAAATGAAAGAATATTACAGTCCGAATATACAGTCCGAATAATATACAGATTAAACTAAGAAAGCTGTAAACTGGCATGCAAGCCAGGGGCTGCCTCGCTTCTGATGAATGATGTATGCTGGGCTGCCTTGCGCAGAAATCCACTGGGATGCCCAATTTAGCCTCTGTTTGCAATTTTTCTCGAAATATGCGCCCGACTCCGAAAAGTTGCTGATTCCTTATTTTGCTGCAACAGAGAGCAGGAAAAGGGCATAGCAATGTATTTCACAAATATATGCATGCCTCGATCCTCGTGCCACCAATCACGCATAACGATGCATGATGGCCGAGGAATCGGATTGCACAACTCAATATAGGGTGCAATGCAGATGAATGCTACAACAAAACCTAACTCCATCATGGGTAATCCGGAGTGTCAGTGACTTGGGAATTGAGACCCGTTCCGTCACTCGGAGTACGAAACGTGCCTCGTTTCCCGTGCCCGGGCTAACTCCTATCCCGAACACAATGCAATATGCATGATATGCATGAATGCAACTAAAATACAATCCTAGCATGCACAATGCTATGAAAATGAGATACCTCGAAATGCGTGCACACGGGCACGCAAACCGAGGCGATGATCCCAAGGCATGAAATGGTATGGAATATGATATACAATGAGACTAAAATGAGATGTCTCGAAATGCGTGCCCACGGGCACGCAAACCGAGAAAATGGCATACGAAATGCAACAGATCTAAAATGGTATACGGAATGCGATATGGGCTTATACTAACATGAGAGGACCTCAGCCGCACTCACACAAGAGGCCGTAAGATGAAAATGAGCTGCCTCGAAATGCGTGCCCACGGGCACACAAACCGAGGCGGTGGCATACGCAATGCAAATGTCATGGAAAATGCAAATTGGGCTTATACTAACATGAGAGGGCCTCAGCCGCACTCACATAAGAGGCCGAGAGATAAAAATGAAGTGCCTCGAAATGCGTGCACACGGGCACGCAAACCGAGGCATGGCCCTAAGGCACAGAAATGACATGCGAATGAGATGTGACATATGGCATATGAAAAATGCCAATTTCAGCAGCTAAAATGATGCACAAATAGCCCCCGAATTATGACAAAATTACACCCGATGCCCGAAATGCGATGTAATGCACCCGAAATGGCCTACAGCCCTACTAAACATGCATAATATGGACATAACATGTAAAACAGTAGCAAGGCAGCCCCTAAACTAGCATTTTTTCAGTACAAAGCATGGCCAAACAACAACCACAAGTATGGTAAAAATAGCTTGCAAAAAATGGGGGAAAAGAGGAGAATTACAAAGCAAGTGGTATATACAATGCTCAAACTGAAAAACACAGTTCTACAAAATTAAAGAGGGACCAAAAATATGCACATTTATAAGAGATAACATCCCCCAATTCAGTAGGTAGATAGGCTAAACATAGCATGCAAAATAATGAGCCAACAAAGGCTATAACATGAGGTACCAAAAGAATACACCAAACAACCTTGGACCCTTAATAAAACATGAAGAATTGGTCATTTTAAGACACTTTCTAAGCCTGATGAAGACTCAAAACAGAAGCCAAGAAAGCCTAACAAAGCATGCAATTTTACGGAATCAAAGATGGTATTACATGAAGTACCAAAAGCATGCACCAAATGGCCTAAGACCCTTAACAAAACATCATGAGAAGGACAAAACAAGGCTCTTTCCTAGCCTGATGAAGGCTGAAATCAGAAGCCAAATAAGCTTAAAAAGGCATGCAAAATGGGGCCAAAGAGAAATATAAAGGCAAGTGTAACATGGAGACCCCAAACCAAGTTGATCCCTTCTACAATAATGTAGAGGGACACAAAATAAGCTCAATCTCAGTTAATGACATGCTCAAAATCAGACTTCAAATAGGCTAAAGAAATCATGCAATTTTACGGTAAATTGGAAGAATTACAAAGCAAGTGCATGATAGAACCACCAAACATGGTTGAGCCCTTCTTCAATATTGAAGAGGGGCTCAAAATAGGCCCAATCACAGTATATTTCAAGATCGAAAATGGATCACTCAAAAGCCAAACAAAGCATGCAAAATATTGGCATAAAGAGAGGTATTGAAGGAAGAGCATGATAGAGGTACCAAACAAGGTTGAGCCCTTCTACAATGTTGTAGAGGGGCTCAAAATAAGCACAAAATCAGTAGGGGTCAGAGCCGAAAACAGTGAGCAAGTAGGGTAAAGAATTGAAGCAAAATTGTGCAAGAAAAAGGGAATTAGAGACTTACCCTTGAAGATCTAACTTTGGTTGCTTCTTAGCTTCAATTTGTTGCTTCTTAGCCTCTGGAAAACACTCCTTTGCTGCTGAAATGGAGGTGGTGATGGTGAGGCATAGGGTTGATGAAGAAAAGAGCTAGGGACTTGAAGCTTTTTAGGGTTTTTGGAGGTGAAAATGGAGGCAAAGGGAGAGAAGTTCTTGAGGAGAATTTTTGTAACCCTAACAAAGGAGGAGCTCAGCCCCTTAAATGGATCAAAAAGGGTGTAAAAGGGGAGGGAAATGCATCCAAGCTTTCCCTCCCAAAATATCCCCCGGAGGACAGGGATATTTTGAAAAACAGCTGGACAGCTGTAAAGGGTCCAAAAGGAGAAAGCAGGCCGGCCAGGTACCTTTCTTGAAGGTGGCCGGCCGGCCACCCCAACTGGTCGGCCAGCCACTCCCCCTGGCCGGCCGGCCATGCCCAAAAATGAAGTCAAGAAATGCTGGCCGACCACCATACCTTGGTGTCCTCCCAGGTGTGTAGAACAAGGTTCAAAGGTTGGAATTTGGCAACTCTGAAACATGAGTCACAACATTGAACTTGAAAGAGAGGCTCAAAAATGAAAAACACAATTACTGGCCGACCACCACTTTTTGGTGTCCTCCCATGTGCCCTCATCACAAATATGTGGTTGTGGTTGGAAGAAAATGGGCCTAGGGTATTCAACATTAGCCCGGAAGTGAGAAAAACGGGCGCCGGAGGAGCGAAACTGGTTATCTGAGATAATTGCTGGCCTCCCACCCTCCAGTGATCTTCCTGGTGCTAAAACAGAGGTACCTGCCAAAATTGAACAAAAACTAATGCAAAATGAATGCTCGGGGGCCAAACCGCGAGGTTCGGGGCCCGAAAACCGGCTGTAAGCACCGAAAGTGGCATTCAGCCACGAAGTGGGTATCTGAGACCCCAGTGTTCCTCGTTATGATAAAATAGAGGCACTTGCCAAGAATGAACGAAAATCGATGCGAAACGAATGCTCGGGGGCCAAACCGCGAGGTTCGGGGCCCGAAAACCGGCCATTAAGCACCGAAAGTGGTGTTTGGCCACGAAGTGGGTATCTGAGACCCCAGTGTTCCTCGGTATGATAAAACAGAGGCACTTGCCAAGAACCGGAGGACTCGGAGATGGTTGGGCGGTCCCGAACCGAGGCACACGGCCTGACGGCTCCGAAAACCGGGAACCGGGCTCCGAAATGGGCAAAATGGCCTACGGCCACGAAAAGTAGCCCACGGCCACCGAGAGATGATCTACTAGACCTCTCCCTCCCCTCAGGAAGAAAACAGAGAAAAACCGAGTCTGGTTCGCAAACCGAGGCAAGGCACAGAAGAGGATTCGGAAGTCCGGAGGCAGGGCGCACGGCCGCGACTCTGAGACTTCTGAACGAGCACAGTATGCAACATCACCAAGCGCTCAATCGGTGACGTCTGAGTCTTAAGGTCAGTCAAAAATGGGGTGTCTACACCCCCCTCAAACTCAAATAGGATAAACATCTTGAGTTTGGAGAGAGAAACTAAAACATGAAATAAAACTAAATAAAATAAAAGGCAAATAGATTGCAAAATTCGAACGGGAGCGCAAGCTTGAAATAGATCAAAGGCCGAAACTAAAGCCGGGAGACAATTTATGGTCATGTCAGACCATTGTAGGAATTGGTTGAAACTAATGCCAGGACAATTTAAGGTCGTGTCGGACTGATATAGAAACTGGCTGGAACTAATGCCGAGAGACAGTTTATGGTCGTGTCGGACCATTATAAGAACTAGCTAGAACTAATGCCAGGACAGTTTAAAGGTCACTTAGTTATCTGTTGCCATCATCGTTCAGCACCACGTCATAAGTTATGTATGTGCCATGCTTGCTGGTTCAACATCCAGCTCTCTACATCTTCATTACCTAAACTCACATCTTTTATGTCCACCGAGAGAGCTCTTTATTATCAAAATGAAGAAGCCTTCTCATTCTCAAAACCATGTCACAGTGAAAAGGCAGTGCAGTTCGCCTATCCAAGTATGCTGGGCTAACAGTCATCCATGATAGAGCATGAAGTTCTACTGCTACAGACTCGAGGATCAAATGAGTCTCTATTTCAAAATCTCTAGCCTCAGAGCTTAAACCCCTCCCTCCTTGCTTGACAATCCCCCTAATAATTTTTTCTTGGGTAATGTTATTACCTCCATAATAATCAACAAGGCTGACAGAAAGAACCGAAGGCCATTCTTCTTTTGAGTTGCTCCTAGAGTCTTTCCTCATGGAAGATACAGCTTTGGATACCACAAATCCTATGGAAAGGGGAACTGCAGAGCCTTTGCTGTGTAGGAGATGGGCAAGTGGTGGGGAATTGGCAGTGAGGCATGTGGGAAGCTACAACGGAGTCGGGGAAGGAAGCGCATGCTCGGTGAAGCTATTAGAATGTAAGAGGTAGATGTGGTACCAAGAGACTTTACAAGAGTGAACCCTTCATGATAACCTGACACGTTCCCATTGCTGCTACCTTGAGTACCCCCAGGAGATGTTGAATCATCTTGAAAAATTAGATGTAAGGATTGATCAATTGAAATTGAGACGAAATTGATACTTTGCACCCACTACAGCAAACCCCTAGTTTGGTCTATGACTGGATGTCCACCCATTAGCTGCTTTCTACCAAAGGGTTGTCTCAAACCACCTTTCATGTAACCAGAAGCTTTTGAGTGAGGGCTGTACAAAGGACTAGGTGAAGAAGGAAGGGTTCTCTCTTGAATTAAACTCATCTCTTGTTCCTGCAAGGAAGTCCCATTACTACTTGCATGCATCCCATCAGGTGTTGATCGTCGTAATTGCAAGGGCCATTTTTTCACCTCCGAGCCCCCAACTGAATAGAGTGCTTTCTACCATTCTTGGCACACAAGCCCATAGAAACATCCAATGCGTGTGATCATAAAGTCTCTAGGCTTGGCAACACCACTATCAAGAGAAGAGAATGCTTGAAGAATTTGACAGCCTTGCTGCAGCATTTAGACAAAAAGGGATTGCAAACCCTTTGTATCTTGCCTACTACTAATTCCACCAAAGGGGAAAATATAGTTGTCACGCAATTCACCCCTAGAGTCAGTCCATATACATACTAGCCAACGCCAATCCTCAGTCAATCTATAGCAACAATGTAAACTTGGAAGTGTCTTTTGATGGCCAGATCCAAATCCATCTAGCTCAGATCCATCAAGTTGGGAGTTTGATGCAACTTCTACACTTCCTCATGAAGCTGAACTATGCACAAAGTTTCCACTAATACAATCATCAGATAAAGGCTTTGAAGATTCGGAATACAATCATCAAGTTGGTGTTTTTCGCTTCACCGGCGGGTGGCAACCTCGCCTTGGCCACCCGCCAGACCTCAACCTATTCCGCTGCCATATTTTCTTGTTAGTATCGCTTCATGGTGATCATCACTTCCTTTTGTCCGCTATTTATTCCTACCCGAAGTATCTCTATCATATTTTTTTTTGCTCGCAATACATTTTTTTACTCCACTCTATCTTTTCCTTTGCTTCAACCTCAAATTGGTTTCTCTCTTCAAACCTATTTGAGTTTGAGGGGGGTATTATACTGATATCATGGTGAGCATGGTTATACACGATGCAAACCACCTAAGCCATTTCCTATGGCGCACAACTTAAGCCGCTCCTTGTGGCGCACCACCCAAGCCGCCTCCTTTGGCACACAATCCAAGCCGTACACTCTGGCGCACAACCCTAGTTGCCCCTCTCTGGCCAACAATCCAAGCTGCTTCCTCTGGCACACCACCAAACTCGCCCCCTAGCGCACCATCTAAGTCGCCTCTTGGTGCACTTAGTCATCTGTTGTCATCATCGTTCAGCACCACGTCATAAGTTATGTGTGTGCCACGCTTGCTGGTTCAACATCCAGTCTCTACAATGGTCTAGCATGACCCCGTAAACTGTCCCGACATTGATTCCGGTTAGCTCTTACATCGGTCCGGCATGACCCCTTTAAACTGTCCCGACATTGATTCCGGCTAGTTCCTATATCATTCTAGCATGACCCCTTTGAACTGTCCCGACATTGATTCCGGTTAGCTCCTATATCGGTTCGGTATGACCCCTTTAAACTGTCCTGGTATTAATTCCAGCCAGTTCCTACAATGGTCCAATACGACCATAAACTGTCTCTCAGCATTAGTTCCAACCAGTTTCTATATCGGTCCGGCACGACCTTAAATTGTCCTAGCATTAGTTTCAGCCAATTCCTACAATGGTCCGACACGACCATAAATTGTCTCCCGGCTTTAGTTCCAGCCTCTAATCTATTTCAAGCACCCTTGCGCTCCTGTTCGAATTCTACAGCCTTTTATTTTATTTAGTTTTATTTTATGTTTTAGTTTCTCTCTTCAAACTCAAGATGTTTATCCTCCTTGAGTTTGAAGGGTGATGTTAATGTATATATGGTATATATTCCTCCATATATTAGGTACTGATTTCCTAGATATATTAGGTATTGCCATAGTTAGGTCTCCTATAAGATACTATTTCTCATAGTTAGATTTCTAGTAGGATACTCTTTCTTAGCCTATATATACAGGCCTTCTATTGTATAGGACAATTGATTCAATACAAAACATATTATTTTTTCTCTCTTTTTCTCTACTATTCTAACATGGTATCAGAGCTATAGGTTAAGCTCTTGGTGTTCTTTGTTTCGCTAGCGGGCGGCAGCCTCGCCTTGGCCGCCCGCCGGACCTCAACCTATTCTGCTGTCATATTTTCCTGTTAGTATCGCTTCGTGGTGATCACTTCCTTTTGTCTTCCGGTTTATTCCTACCCCAAATATTATACTTATATCATGGTGAGTATGGCTATACACCATGTAAACTACCTAAGTCGTCTCCTATGGCACACAACTTAAGCCGTCACTTATGGCGCACCACCCCTTATGGCGCACCATCCAAACACTTATATCTATATCTATTATATGTAGAAAAAAAATATATAGTTGAGTTTTTGGAGGAATAGCTTATATCTAGCAGAGAAACCCCCTTGCGAGCTGTTAATAGCTTTGGTACTCATTTTTATTTTTTATTTTTTACTCACAATACATTTTTTCTCCACTCTATCTTTTCCTCTGCTTCAACCTCAAATTGGTTTCTTTCTTCAAACCTATTTGAGTTTGAAGGGGGGGCGGGGTATTATACTTATATCATGGTGAGCATGGTTATATACCATGCAAACCACCTAAGCCGTCTCCTATGGCGCACAACTTAAGTCGCCTCTTGTGGCGCAACACCCAAGCTGTCTCCTTTGGCACATAATCCAAGTCGCACACTTTGGCACAAAATCCAAGCGAACCACCCAAGCCGCCCCTTTTGGCACACAACCTATGCCGGCCCCTTTGGTGCACAATCCAAGCCTCCCTCTGGTGCACTCAGTTATCTGTTGCCATCATCGTTCAGCACCACGTCATAAGTTATATGTGTACCATGCTTGTTGGTTCAACATCCAATTCTCTACATCGGTCCAGCATGACTCCTTTAAACTGTCCCAACAATAATTTCGGTTAGTTCTTACATCGGTTCGACATGACCCCTTTAAACTATCCCGATATTGATTCCGATTAGCTCCTACATCAGTCCGGCCTGACCTCTTTAAACTATCCTGGCATTAGTTCTAGCCAGTTCCTACAGTGGTGCCCTTTTTGGCGCACAACCCAAGCTGCCTCCTTTGGCGCACAATCCAAGCCGCATTCTCTGGCGCACAACCCAAGCCACTCCTCTCTGGCGCACAATCCAAGCTACTTCCTCTGGTGCACCACCGAACTCACCCCCTGGCACACCATCCAAGCTGCCTCCTAGTGCACTCAGTCATGGGTCAGATTGTTGAGTTTCTAAACCTTGGGTTCTCTACTAGGTCCACTATGGACGACTGAGACCACCCTTATCTTTGACCCTCCTCCTTCCCTCAAATCCACACTGCCATCGCCATGACGAAACTTAAGAATAACGCAATTCCTTAGGATCTTATCGAACTCCACCCTCCACCTGATCACTGCCTCATTCTCCAATCTCAAATCGCTGGAGGGAGCTTGACGTCTAGCTCTCGGATCCTCTCGAATCAGCAGAGGCATGGCAAATGAGCGGATCTTTGAAACTTAACAGATGAACTCGTCTATCATCAGATCTTCAGGACAGGGATGAGATGGTGGAGTCGGGGACGATGGATGACTGTGATTTTAGAGATCCAATAGTCAACAAGCAAGGGAGAGCGAGTGACGAGTGTGTGGATTTGATCGGTGAAGAAGGTTAGAAAGAGGGATCTACGCCATGAAGGTGGCACATATCTAAAATCAGAGACGACGCAGCAGTGAAGACGCTGTTGCCGGCCGTGGAGACGCTACTGCCGTTTTCAGCCCTATCGCCGCCTTATAAGCTTCTCTCTACCGATATTATGATAGAGATATTTGGAGTAGGAATAAACCAGAGCATAGGGGAAGAGATCACCCCGAAACAATACTGAAAGGAAAACATGATAGCGGGATAGGTTGAGGTTTGGCGGGTGGCTAAAGCAAGGCTGCCGCCCGCCAGTGAAACGAAATTACTAGGTATTTAACCTAGCTTTGATACCATGTTAGAATAGTAGAGAGAGAGAGAGGAAAATAATATGTATTGTATTGAATAAATTGAAGGCCCGTATATATAGGCTGAGAAAGAGTATCCTATTAGAAATCTAACTATGAGAAAGAGTATCTTATAAGAGATCTAACTATGGCAATACCTAATATATCTCGGAAATCAATACCTAATATATGTAGGAATATATACCATATATACATTAACATCTCCCTCAAACTCAAGGAGGATAAACATCTTGAGTTTGGAGAGAGAAAGTAAAACATGAAATAAAACTAAATAAAATAAAAGGCAAATAGATCGCAAAATCCAAACAGGAGTGCAAAGGCGCTTGAAATAGATCAGAGGCGGGAACTAAAGCCGGGAGACAGTTTATGGTCGTGTCAGACCATTGTAAGAACTGAATGAAACTAATGCTAGAGCAATTTAAGGTCGAGCCAGACCGATATAGAAACTGGTCGGAACTAATGTTGAAAGACAGTTTATAGTCGTGTCAGACCATTGTAGGAACTGGTTAAAACTAATGCTAGGACAATTTAAGGTCGTGCCAGACCAATATAGAAACTGGCTGGAACTAATGCCGAGAGACAGTTTATGGTCGTGTTGGACCATTGTAGGAACTAGCTAGAACTAATGCCAAGATAGTTTAAATAGGTCATGTCGGACCGATGTAGGAGCTAACCACAATCAATGTCGGGACAGTTTAAAGGGGTCATGTCGGACTAATGTAAGAGCTAACCGGAATCATTGTCGGGACAGTTTAAAGGGGTCATGCCGGACCGATGTAGAGAACTGGATGTTGAACCAGCAAGCGTGGCACACATATAACTTATGACGTGGTGTTGAATGATGATGGCAACAAATAACTGAGTGTGCCAAAGGGAGCGGCTTGGGTTGTGAACCAAAGGGGGCAGCTTGGGTTGTGCGCCAAAAAGGGCGGCTTGGATTGTGCCCCAAAGGAGGCGGCTTGAGTGGTGCGCTAAGGGGCGACTTTGGTGGTGTGCCACATGAGACGGTTTACAGAGTGCTCCAAAGGGAGGTGCTTTATGGCTTAGGTGGTTCACATGGTATATCACCATACTCACCATGATATAGGTATAATACCCCCCTCAAACTCAAATAGGGTTACAGATAAAAACTTATTTGAGGTTGAAACAGAGGGAAAGACAGAGTGGAGCAGAAGCACAAAAAAAAAAAAATAATAATAATAACAATAAAAAAAAATATGATAGAGATATTTGGAGCAGGAATAAACCAGAGGATAAAGGAAGAGATCACGACGAATCATGTTAGAATAGTAGAGAGAGAAAATAATATTTATTGTATTGAATGAATTGTATTGAATAATAGAAGGCCTGTATATATAGGCTGAGAAAAAGTGTCTTACTAGAAATCTAACTATGAATCTTATAAGAGACCTGACTATGGCAATACCTAATATATCTAAGAAATCAATACCTAATATATGTAGGAATATATACCATATATACATTAACATCTCCCCTCAAACTCAAGGAGGATTAATATTTTGAGTTTGGAGAGAGAAACTAAAACCTGAAATAAAACTAAATAAAATAAAAGGCAAATAGATTGCAAAATCTAAACGAGAGCGCAAGGGTGCTTGAAATAGATCAGAGGTCAGAACTAAAGTCAGGAGACAGTTTATGGTCGTGTCGGACCATTGTAGGAATTAGCTAAAACTAATGTCAGGAAAATTTAAGGTCGTACCGGACCGATATAAAAACTAGCTGGAACTAATGCCGAGAGATAGTTTATGGTCGTGTCGGACCATTATAGGAATTGGCTAAAAGTAATGCTAGGATAGTTTAAGGTCATATCGGACTGTTGGAGGAGCTAACTGGAATCAATGTCGAGACAGTTTAAAGGGGTCATGCCGGAACGATGTAGGAGCTAATCGGAATCAATATCGGAACAGTTTGAAGGGGTCATGCCAGACCGATGTAGAAGCTAACTGGAATCAATGTCAGGACAGTTTAAAGGGGTCATGCTAGACCGATGTAGAGAACTGGATGTTGAACCAACAAGCGTGGCACATACATAACTTATGACACGGTGTTGAACGATAATGGCAACAGATAACTGAGTGCATCAAGGGGCAGTTTGGATTGTGCACCAAAGGGGGTAGCTTGGGTTATGCGCCAGAGAGGGTAGCTTGGATTATGCACCAGAGGGGATGGCTTGAATGGTGCACCAAAGAGGGGGCTTGGATTGTGCGTCAGATGAGGCAGGTTGGATTATGCGCCAAAGTGGGCGGCTTGGGTGGTGTGTCAAAGGGGACGGCTTGGGTGGTTCGCATGGTGTATAACTATACTCACCATGATATAGGTATAATACCCTCTCAAACTCAAGTAGGTTTGAAGATAGAAACCAATTTGAGGTTGAAGCAGACGGAAAGATATTATTTTCTCAAAAAAACAAAATAAAAAATGATAGAGATATTTGGGGTAGGAATAAACAGCAGACAAAAGGAAAAGATCACCACGAAATGATATTAACAAGAAAATATGACAGCGGAATAGGTGGAGGTCTGGCGGGCAACCAAGGCAAGGCTACCGTTTGCCGGTAAGGCAAAGAACACCAAGAGCTTAACCAATAGCTCTGATACCATGATAGAATAGTAGAGAGAAAGAGAGAGAGAGAGAGAGAGAGAAAATAATATGTATTGTATAGGACAATTGATTCAATATAATACATATTATTTTTTTTCTCTCTCTCTACTATTCTAACACTCTGCGTCAACCTTAAATTGGTTTCTATCTTCAAACCTATTTGAGTTTGAGGGGTGGTATTATACCTATATCATGGTGAACATGATTATACACCATGCAAACCACCTAAGCCGTCTCCTATGGTACACAACTTAAGCCGTCCCTTATGGCGCACCACTAAACTCGCCCCCTGGAGCACCATCAAAGCTGCCCCCTGGCGCACTCAGTTATATGTTGCTATCATCGTTGAACACCACATCATAAGTTATGTGTGTGCTACGTTTGTTGGTTCAACATCCAGTTCTCTACATCGGTCTGGCATGACCCTTTTAAACTGTACTGAAATTGATTCCGGTTAGCTAGTTTCTACAATAGTCTAGCATGACCTTAAATTGTCTTGGCATTAGTTCCAGTCAGTTTCTTCAATGATCCGACATGACCTTAAACTGTCCAGGCATTAGTTCCAGCCAGTTTCTCCAACGATCCAACACGACCTTAAACTGTCTTGGCATTAGATTCAGCCAGTTCCTACAATGGTCTGATATGACCATAAACTATCTCACAGCTTTAGTTCCGGCCTCTGATCTATTTAAAGCGCCCCTGTGCTCTGGTTCGGATTTTGCAATCTATTTGCCTTTTATTTTATTTAGTTTTATTTCATGTTTAGTTTCTCTCTCCAAATTCAAGATGTTTATCATACTTGAGGTTGAAGGGAGATGTTAATGTATATATGGTATATATTCTTACATATATTAGGTATTGATTTCCTAGATATATTAAGTATTGCCATAGTTAGGTCTCTTATAGGATACTCTTTGTCATAGTTGGATTTCTACTAAGATACTCATTCTTAGCCTATATATACAGGTCTTGTATTCTATAGGACAATTCATTCAATACAATACATTGAATACAATACATATTATTTTCTCTCTCTCTCTCTCTCTCTCTCTCTCTCTCTCTCTCTACTATTCTAACATGGTATCAAAGTTAAGTTAAGTACCTAGTAATTTTGCTTCACCAGCAGGCACCGGCCTCGCCTTGGCCGCCCGCCGGACCTCAACCTATTCTGCTGTCATGTTTTTTTATCAGTATCGCTTCGTGGTGATCTCTTTCTTTGTTCGCTGGTTTATTCTTACCACAAATATCTCTCTCATATTTTTTTTTTAGAGGAAAAGAATATGTCAAGTAGCCTCCTTGGCGCAAATTCTAAGCCACTCTCTTGGTGCATATCCCGAACTCTCCCCTTTGGCACACCACCTAAGCCACCCTCTCTGGTGCATAACCTAAGCCACTCCTTGCGCCCTATCCAAGTATTATACCTATATCTTGGTGTATAATCATGTTCACCATGATATAGGTATAATAATGTATTGTATTCAATGACTTGAATTGAATGATTTGTCCTATACAATACAAGACCTTTATATATAGGTTGAGAATGAGTATCCTAGTAGAAATCTAACTATGGGAAAAAGTATCCTATAAGAGACCTAACTATGGCAATACCTAATATATCTAGGAAATCAATACCTAATATATGTAAGAATATATATCATATATACATTAATATCTCCCCTCAACCTCAAGGAGGATAAACATCTTGAATTTGGAGAGGGAAACTAAAACATAAAATAAAACTAAATAAAATAAAAGGCAGATAGATTGGAAAATTCGAACGGGACTGCAAGGGCGCTTGAAATAGATCAGAGGCCGGAACTAAAGTTGGGAGATAGTTTATGGTCGTATCAGACCATTGTAGAAACTGGCTGAAACTAATGCCAGGACAGTTTAAGGTCATGTTGGACCGTTGGAGAAACTAGCTGGAACTAATGCCTGGACAATTTAAGGTCATGTCGGACCGTTATAGAAACTGGCTAACCGGAATCAATGTTGGTACAGTTTAAAAAGATTATGCCGGACTGATGTAGAGAATTGGATGTGGAACCAACAAGCGTGGCACACATATAACTTATGACGTGGTGCTGAACGATGATGGCAATAGATAACTAAGTGCACCAGGGGGCGGCTTTGATGATGCGCTAGGGGGCGAGTTTAGTGGTGCGCCAAAAGACAACTTAGGTGGTGCGCCACAAGGGGCAGCTTAAGTTGTGCACCATAGGAGACGGCTTAGGTGGTTTGCATGGTGTATAATCATGTTCACCACGATATAGGTATAACACCCCTCCTAAAACTCAAATAGGTTTGAAGATAGAAACCAATTTGAGGTTAAAGCATAGAGAAAGATAGAGTGGAGAAAAAAAAATGTATTGGGGGTAAAAAACAATATATATATATATATATATATGATAGAGATATTTAAGGTAGGAATAAACCAGCGGATAGAAGAAGAGATCACCCCGAATCGATATTGAAAGGAAAACATGACAGTAGAATAGGATGAGATCTGGCGGGCAGCCAAGGCAAGGCTGCCGCCCACCGGTAAAGCGAAAAAACTAGGTACTTAACCTAACTCTGATACCATGTTAGAATTGTAGAGAGAGATAGAAAATAATATGTATTATATTCAATGAATTTTATTGAATGATTTGTCCTATACAATACAAGACCTATATATATAGGCTGAGAATGAGTATCTTAGTAGAAATCTAACTATGAGAAAGAGTATCCTATAAGAATTGTTATCAATGAATTTTATTGAATGTAAATTTTCCCATACAATAGAAGGCCTGTATATATAGGTTGGGAAAGAGTATCCTTCTAGAAATCTAATTATAAAAAAGAGTATCCTATAAGAGATCTAATTATGGAAATACCTAATATATGCAGGAATATATACCATATATACATTAACATCCCCCTTCAAACTCAAGGTGAATAAACATCTTGAGTTTGGAGAGAGAAACTAAAACATGAAATAAAACTAAATAAAACAAATGACAAACAGATTGCAAAATCCAAACGGAAGCGCAAGGGCGCTTGAAATAGATTAGAGGCCGGGAGACAGTTTATGGTCGTGTCGGACCATTATAGGAACTGACTGAAATTAACGCCAGGACAATTTAAGGTTGTGACAGACCAATATAGAAACTGGCTGGAACTAATGCCGAGAGACAGTTTATGGTCATGTTGAACCATTGTAGGAACTGGCTGGAACTAATGTTAGGACAGTTTAAAGGGGTCATGCCGGACCAATGTAGGAGCTAACCGGAATTAATGTTGGGACAATTTAAAAGGGTCATGTCGAACCGATGTAGGAGCTAACCAGAATCAATGTCGGGATAGTTTGAAAGGGTTATGCCGGACTATTGTAGAGAACTGGATGTTGAACCAGCAAGCATGGCACAAACATAACTTATGATGTGGTGCTGAACGATGATGGCAACAGATAACTGAGTGCGCCAAGGGGCGGCTTGGATTGTGCGCCAAAGGGGGTGGCTTTGGTTGTGCGCCAAAGGGGGCGGCTTGAGTTGTGCACCAAAAAGGGCGGCTTAGATTTTTCCCCAGAGGAGGTGGCTTGGGCCAAAGAGAGGTGGTTTGGGGCTTAGGTGGTTGACATGGTATATCACCATGCTCAACATGATATAGGTATAATACTTGCCCTCAAACTCAAATAGGGTTGAACATAAAAACTTATTGGAGGTTAAAATAGAGGGAAAGACAAAGTGGAGCAAAAGCACAAAAAAATAAAAATAAAAATAATAATAATAATAAAATAATAACAATATTAAAAAATATATATATGATAGAGATATAATAGTAGAATAGTAGAGAAAGTAAAACATGAATTGTATTGAATCAATTGTCCTATACAATAGAAGGTCTGTATATATAGGCTGAGAAAGAGTATCCTACTAGAAATCTAATTATGAGAAAGAGTATCATATAAGAGACCTAACTATGACAATACCTAATATATCTAGGAAATCAATAACTAATATATGTAGAAATATATACCATATATACATTAACAGTCCCAAAATAGTTACAACCTTTGGATAATGTAGGAATCTCAATATATGAAAATCTTCAGACATAATTGAATATTTTTGAGTGTTCAAAGACAAGAAAATACAAAGATTTGAAAATCAGAGAATTTGAGAACAGAAGATCTCATATCTATGACTTGAATTTATCATCTCTATTATGCATCTCATGGGTCGTTCCTCTCTATATATACAAGGGATATCACAGCACAAAGTTGCAGTAAGAGCCTGAGAGAGAGAGAGAGAGAGAGAGAGAGAGAGGTTGATCATGGAAGCAAAACAAAGCACCATCTCAATTTTTATGTTCCCATGGCTAGCACATGGCCACATCTCACCCTACTTAGAGCTAGCCAAAAAGCTCTCAACAAGAAACTTCAAGATCTACCTATGTTCCACCCTAGTCAACCTCACTTCCATCAAAAGAAAACTCTCTGAAAAGTACTCAAACTCAATCCAACTAATTGAACTCCATGGACCACCATTTCCTGACCTCCTTTCGCTGTACCATACCACCAAAGACCTCCCTCCCACCTCATGCCCACCTTCAAAAAGGCCTTCGACTCTGCCGAACCCAACTTCTCTCTCCTTCTCAAAACCCACAAACCAGACCTCCTCATCTATGATTTTCTTCAGCCTTGGGCTTCGGTGGTCACCGCCGAATATGGTATTCTGGCAGTGGACTTCATCACTAGCAGCGCTGCCATGACTGCCTTCGTGCACCACCTCTGTAAAGATCCACTTATCACTTTTCCTTCTCTATCGATTTATTTGTTGGAATTTATGGTTTTATAGGCTTATTTTGGGCCAACTTTGAGTGGGGCCCACACATCTTTTGGGGTGGGTCCAAAGAGGTGACATGGTCATTGCCATTTGACAAGTAACACGGTGAAGACGGTTTGTCAAAACCATTTATAAGTGAATGGGAAGTTGATGTCATTTTCGGATTCGTGGAATAGGAAATTGAAGAAGTAAAATGTGGATTTCCTTGAAATAGTTATCCCACATTGGAAACTTAAGAGAACTTATATATGTATATAAGTTCTAAGTAGCAACACTTGGGTTGGGCTCCAAGGGGCACCCCAAGTTTGTAGAAGGGAGGAGTTATGGACAAAGTGACCTTTGGCTCAAACCACCACAAGCGCGAGTCGTAGCCATCGGCCGGGCGCGGGTGCAGGTGGTGGGTCGGGTCGGTTCTAATATTAATTTTTTGAACAAAATTTTTTTCAAAAATTCTTGCGGGAAATTTATTTTTTCTGAACAAAATTAATTCAAATTTTGTGCCATAATTTGAATAATATTTTTGGTCCATACAGTGCCTTTTCCAGGTCCATTTCAGCAGGTTCAAACAGTCCAGCGGACATTTTAAATTCTAGTAAGTTTAAACAGTTCATACCTATTCAGTTTGAACCAGATCTGTTCATTTCAAAAACATACCTTTTCGGATTTGTCCAATGGTCACCAATTTTCCTATAAATAGAGATCATTTCCAGTAGATTTTCACATCTAGAAAATTCATTTGTCTTCTCGGTTTTGCTCTCTCTTTGCATTATTCTTTTGAGAGTATAGAACACATGTTCAAGTTCGCCGAAATAGATTGTTTTTAGTGTGAAAGATCATTGTATCCTGGGAGATAGACGCCATTTATCCGTAAGCACCGAAGCGGGGCGAATTTGTCTTAAAGATAGAGTGTCACACACTCAACTTGATCTATTTTTGTACTTATTCATTTTGGTAAAATAAATTCTATAAGTAATTTATTTTTATTTGTTTGATTTGTTTCAAGTTTTTTTATTTTACATAGAAGATTGTTTCAACAATCTCAAGACATATTTGAATTATTCTGTTTAAACAGAA
This sequence comes from Camellia japonica, assembly GCA_030407325.1. Taxonomy (NCBI): domain Eukaryota; kingdom Viridiplantae; phylum Streptophyta; class Magnoliopsida; order Ericales; family Theaceae; genus Camellia; species Camellia japonica. Next base: position 168,798,522 of record JAPPVO010000032.1, read on the forward strand.
TTTTTTGCTTGTTTCCTATCTTTTTTTCTTTTTCTTACAAAACTTATTTTTTGTGATTTTACAAAATAATATTCTGGTTGCAAAAACAAATAGTAGTAATAAACTGTTTGAAAAATAGTAGTAATATATTGCTTATTTACTTTGACAACTACTAAAAAAAAAACTGGTAGTCATTAACAATTCAGAAATTTATTTGTAAAGTTGGTTAGAAATTAATTTTTGTTTTCAAAAAAAATTTATGAGTTTTCATTAATTAAAATTTTGTTTTTAGTATTTTAATTTTTGAAGTGTTACATAATTTTTTTTGTGTGAAATTAATTTGTTTAAATAAAATTTTATTTTATTTTCAAATTAATTAGAAAGAAAAGTTACAACTCTTGTTTCTTTTATTTTTACAGAATTTAATTATGTGGTTTTGGTTTAAATTTTCTATGTAGTATAAAATTCTAATTATAATTTTGTTTTATAATTTAGAATTCATGGCTACTGAAACTAACGCTCAAACTAGTACTGGTATGGTGGCTGCAATTGCTCCAACCTCCTCTCCTGTTATGACTGTGCTAATCAATCATGGTGAAAAGCCAGAGAAGTTCTTAGGAATTGATTTTAAAAGATGGCAACAGAAAATATTGTTCCATCTTACAACTCTGAACCTGGCTCGTTTTCTCCATGAGGATGCTTGTAGACACCCCATTTTTGACCGGCCTTAAGACTCAGACGTCATCGTTTGTGCATGCGATGATTGCGCATGTTTGTGCTTGTTTCGAGCGCCCAAAGGTCTCGTTGAGTGCTTTGTCTTGGAGTCTCTTAACTCTCTTCTTTTTGGCATTGTTTTTGGACCGAACCTTGGTGCCTTTTCCTGGAGGGAGAGAGAGGCCTGTAGGCCACTTTTTGTAGCTGTAGGCTACTTTTCTCTCTTGTAGGCCACTTGCGGTGGCCGGTAGGATAGTTTCGGGAGCTTTCGGCTGGGTGCCTTGTCTTGGGGTCTCTTGGATCCCTTCCTTTTGGTTTGTTTCTAGACCATACCTTGTTGCCTCTTACCTAGGGGGGGGGGGGGAGAGGGCCTTGCCAGCCACTTGTGGAACTTGCCGGCCACTTTTCTCTCTTGCAGGCCACTTTAAGTGGCCGGCCAGCTAGTAAAGTGGCCGGCAAGCCACCTTAACTGGCCGACAACCACTTTTTTCTCCTTTTTAGATATTTTCAGATATTTTCAGCCAGCTGTGGCTCACTGAACTCATGGAGGGATTGAGCAAGCTTTTTGGCTTGCTTGCTCTATAAAAGGGGAGCTTCCTCCCCCTTGATATTTTCAGCCAGTGTGTTTTCTTCATACTTTTGCACATAAACACCTAGTCAAACACCTTCTTTTGGAGCTGAGGTCCCTTGGAGCTTGTTTTGCAGTCTTAGGACTGGTTTTAGCTCAGAGGAGTTGTTGTTCTTGCTGTTGTTCTTCAAGGGTAAGCATATACCCCTTTTAAGCTTTGTTTTGATTAATAGCTTAACCACCTATGCATGCTACTTTAAGGCTAGTTTTAGCCTCTTAAAAACTCTGATTCAAGGCTTTAAAATGTGGGTTTGAGTCTTGTTTGGTTAGGGGATGTTTCCCCTCTTTTGCTTTATGGCTTGTAAAGCCTCTTGAGCCACCATTCTTAGCCTTTCTTGTGACCTTTGTTTGGCCTTTCCACCACTGAAACTTAGAGGAATTTCAGTGGTAGAAAGTTGGTTTTGAGGCTCAAAATGAGAGGGGGTGGTCCCCTCTCTTTATGTCTTGTTTGTATGCATAGAGGACCTACCAAGTGAGCATGTATTTCTCCCTTTTTGAAGCTTAGTCCAAGCATGTTTTTGTGTCTTTTTGGACCTTCCATAGCTCTGTTTTGGGTTAGTTTGGCCTCTTGTTGTTTGCTTTTTGCACTTGTAGTGTAAACTTGTTCACTAGCCTAACATGTTTCATGAGTTAGCTTGTTATTCTAGCATGTATTGGCTTCACTCCAGCATGTTTTTGGTGTTATTTTGCCATTCTTTAACTCTGATTTTAGTCGGTGGGGTCACCTCTTGCTTGGTTTTTGTACTTGTAGTGCAATCCTCCTTGTTGGCCTAACATGCATCATGCTTTATGCCTCTCATTCTAGCTTATGTTAGCTCCATCTCAGCATGTTTTTGCCATTATTTTAGCATGCCTTAGCTCTGTTTTGAATGGTCTTGGCCATGTGAGGCTTGCCTTGTAGGGTTGTAGTGTAAGTGGCTTTGACTAGCTTTGAGTGTCAAGTCCCTAGCATGCTTTGTATGTGATGTTTGCATGCCCAAAACTCATTTCTCACACGATTTTAGTGTATATGGTGTAGTCACACTCTCACATATTCCACTCCTTCATAGCTTTTGTGAGTTGTGCCTTATGCCTTGTTTATGAGCCAATACGTATGCATGCTTGTCTAAGCTTTTGGGCCACCATTTCAGCATGTTTAGGCCTCTGTTTTGGCATGTTTAACCTCTTTCTGGGGTTGGTTTGGTCATTTGTGCTATGTATTGCATGCTCCTTGGGTAGTGCTCTTTACTAGCCTTATGCTTTAGGCCTTCTAGCATGCCTTATTTGTGATGTTTATGTGATATGGCGTCATTTAACACATAATTTCAGAGCATATAGCCTTGCCATGCTCTCATGTGTATCACCCTTTGATTGTGTTTAAGATGTTGTACCTTATGCCTTGTTGATGAGCCAATGCATGAACATTGTCTTCTTGCCTTTCATGCTATCATTTCAGAGCATTTTGGCCACTGTTTTGGCATGCATGGAGACTGTTTAGGGCTGGTCTAGTCCATTGAGCAATGTATTGCATAGTCCTAATGTTGTGTACTTCATTAGCTTTAATGCCTAAGTCTTCTAGCATGTCATGCATGTGTTGTTTGTGTGTTAGATTCTTGTTTTAGCATGCCACTTTAGCATTGAAAGATGAGCATGCTGTTTGCATTACATTGTGTTTGGATCAAACGTTAATCCAAACACAAGGAATGTGGCACGTTTCATACTCAAAGTGATGAAACGTATTGCATTTCTCGGTCGCCGACCCTCTTGACCATGCAAGATAGATGTGGAGGCTCTTATGTGTTGTTTGTGCATTCACTAACATTGTACGAGATCGGCTCTTTGGCCATCATGCATTGAGATGCGTGATTGGTGGCTTGAAAGCCGAGTACTACGCTCCTTTGAGCTTGAGAAATGATAAGGAGAGTAGTTGCACACACATTTCCTTGCAAATGCATTGTTGTGCCTTTGTTGATCTCTGTTGCAGCAAAGTTGAGGTTCTAGAAAGGGAAGTGGCCAGTCGGCCACTTGCACTAGCCTGCCGACCACTTAAAGTGGTCGGTCGGCCAGTTGAGGTAGCCTTCCGACCAGTTAAAGTGGCCAACCGGCCACTTGCAGCAAATTTGTCCAAAATGCTCCTGTTTTGGAGCGGATGCAACCTGAAAGTGCGTTCGATGTTCTGAGGTCACCATAAGTACAAACAGAGACAACTTATGGCATGGCAATGCACTTCCGGGCGAAGTAGACCGAGCATGCGTATCTCCCTCCCCTTGAGGCCATTTTAATTGCTTTGTTTAGTTAGTTAATTTGTCGGTTTCTATAATTAATTAGTTGATGTGTTTAGCTAATTTAATTCATTATTGTAATTTTCTAATTAACTTACAATAGCTATTTTCAATTTGGTTTGTAATAATTAGTTAGCTAGAGTTAGTTAATTAATTGGTTTGTAATAGTTAGCTTAATTAGCGTAGCTAGTTAGCTCTCTTTCATTTGGACCCTCCGTCGAGATGGCAAATGTTGTAATAAGTGTGCGTGTGTGTGAGAATGTCTTCCAACCCCACGTCTTTCTCTCTTTTATTTACTAGCTTTTGATAGTAAGTTTTAGGGCATGTTTCAATTAGCATACTTATGCTTTACATTCTTGCATCATTCATTTGTCTTGTATGCACCGGGCTCGGCGCATCATTCAAACTGCATTGTATTTTAATACAATTTCTTGAATACATGTTTGAAAGCATGTTATCAAGTGTTGCATTCATATGCCATTCTAGATAGTCGAGCCTATTTTAGTTGCATTTTTGCATGCATTGCATTAGGCATCTTAACATAGCTAGGATCATGCATGGTTACTAACTAGCTTTTGTTTTGGCTCGGAGTACACTGTAAGTGTTTATGCTTTAACATCCTTGCATGTATGTAAGTGTTGCCATGACAGCATGCTTGCCATGAGGCTATTTGCTTACTTGATAAACTGCGTGAATGCCTGTGGATGAAGGCTTCATTGCTTGAATTGGAACAATTCATCAAAATGTGTGTTTTAAGCCCACTTGAAGTGGCAAAATCATGTTGTTTTAAGCCCACTTGAGGGTGGCAAATCCGCGCTTTAGCCTACTTGTGAATAGCAATTCCAAACCATTTTCGAAAAACAAGCATGAGATGTTTTGTTCCAAATTGAGTGATTTAGTCTATACTTGTATGTTGTGCGTATCATATAGTAAGGTTAGCTAATAAACCGGAATAAGAGCACATGTGTTTTCAAAAACAACATATCATGTTTAGTAGAGGCCGATCCTTTGATCGGGCGAGCAGGGGTGCTCATTTCATGACCTTCCCCCCTTCTACCCAAGTTCCTGAGCTGAGGCAACTTTGGTGATGATGGGCACGTTGCCTTAGGCATGAGTCAGGGTTTCCTAAATTTCCCAAAATAAAATATTTAGGTGGTGACTCTGAAATCTGGCAAAGCAGTCCATGTTTGGCACTTCTTGATTAAAATCGATTTTCCAAAACGATTTGCCGGATTTGGACTCTTTGGTGATTTATCAGTCTTACATTACACTTTGAGAGATTAGATTCAGAACCGTGACAGGAGTCCGAACTATAGTAGCTAGAACCCAATTCACGCCCTCTCCGAAAAGGGGGTTGCGCGGAGAGAGTCCGGGGCGGTCTACAATGCTCCTACTCTGAAAGAGGATAAAACAGATGGATAAGTGGTTGATGCGGTCGATGCCTGGAAATATGTTGATTTCCTTTATCGGAATTACATCTTGAATGGAGTTGATAACACATTATACAATGTTTATAGTCCTATCAAGACCGCAAATGAACTTTGGGAGTCTTTGGAGAAAAAGTACAAAACAGAAGATGCTGGCTCAAAGAAATTTGTGGTTGGCGAATTCCTAGATTTTGTGATGGTTGATTCTAAGACTGTGATCAGCCAAGTTCAAGATCTCCAACTTATTCTACATGATATCTATGTAGAAGGCATGTCTCTTAGTGAATCCTTCCAAGTTGCTGCTTTAATTGAAAAATTACCTCAAGGTTGGAAGAAATTCAAGAACTACCTCAAACACAAGCGTAAAGAAATGACTTTTGAGGAATTAATTGTGCGTTTGGGATTGAGGAGGACAACCGTAATTCTGAGAAGCGGGCAGGTAAGCATCCAATGGAGTTCATCACAAGGCTCTAAAGGAGGGAAAACTAAGAAGTACAAGTTTAATAGCAAATGTTACATCTGTGACAAAGAGGGACATCGGGCCAAAGATTGCCGTAGCAAATGCAAAGGCAAAGGAAGATCAAGCAAGAAGCCTGCTCAAGCCAATATAACCGAAGTGGACAAAATTCCCAATGGTGTTGAGGATATAAATCTTTCTGCAGTTGTTTCTGAGTCAAACTTTGTTGGAAATCCTAAAGAATGGTGGGTGGACACTGGTGCTGTAACAACTTGAAAATTTAAATTGTCCCTTAAATTTTATATTACAATTATTTAATTATAAATGAGAAAAACCCTAAAGGTTTCATTAAATATTCTGTAAGAGTAAAATAAAATATTGAATATTATGGTTGTATGTGATAAAATGAAATTTAATTAGGGATTATATATTATAAAAGAAAAGGTATGTAATTAGTTTTAAAAAATTAGGCCAAATTAGAATTAAATCAAAGGTTAAAAAAAATATTAATAATAGTCCCTACATGTGCTCCAGCCAAACATATAGATTGATGACTATGCAAGTATAGTTTTAAAGACTTGGTGAGTCACCTAATCTAGAGGGATAGGTGAAAGTAAACAAATTATCACCTATTGGATATAGGCCACGCGTTAACTTTTGATTAGGGACTAAGGTTTTCACCAACTATAAATAGCGGGGCTTAGTGGGTTGCTAAGCGGGAGGAAAAATGATATAACTAAGAGCAGCATACAAAGAAATAGGAAGTCGATATGAGGAAAGTAAAGGTTAAGAGTCAATATTTAGGTGAGTTATATTATACCTTGAGTTATCATTATATGTTTTACGTATGTTTTGAGTTACCATAGTTTATTTTATGCAAATTGTGTTTTATAAATTATATTAGCATTTTTAATTTATGAACCTTATTTTATATAATAAGGAAAACCCATGGATATAACTGTTTATTAAAATGTGTTTTGAGTAATTATTTTATAAGTACCACCATGGAGGTTCCATGCCTTGAGGGACTTAAATAATTATTTTCCCTCTGATTAGTCACTTTGTGACCCCTCTGTCTATCATGGATCTACTGACACTCTGATTTTTGGTGTGGAGCAAAGTGTTGTACAGAGCTAAGTGCTACACTATCGTGGGAGCCACCTCTATAGTTTGTACAAACCACCTCTTAAGTCCATACATCTGTTCTGTTCTGTACCGTGGTTATGATTTCTGGTGTGGAGTAAAGTACTGTATGGAGCTAAGTGCTACACTATGGTGGAAGCCACCTCTAGAGTTCGTACGAGCCACCTCTTGAGTCCATACATCTGTTCGGTTCCGTTTTATACCGTGGTTATGATTATTCTGTTTGTATGATTTCTGTATTATATGTCAAATGATTTTCGTATTATATCTTATGTATTTTAATATCAAGCTTTGTTTAGCTAATAATTATCCATAGTGGATTTTATGCCCTGATGCTCTTAGTATAATATTTCTCACTCTACCATGTGCTTATAGGTGTTTACTAATTTTCAGGAAACAATACAATTCAGAAATAGCTTTTGGAGAGTTTTAGACAGGCGGCTACGGAACAGACACGCATAACACTTTTATAGTATTTATAGTTCTATTCTTCATATGTAAATATTGACCTTTTTGGTCAATGAATTGTGTGATAAAAATAGAAGCTCCAATGATTATTTTGGTACACTTACTTAAATATTATTTCTGCTCGCATTTATTTATTTGTTCAAGAATTGACCGGAGGTAACTTCAGTTACCGACCATCACGATGCTTAACCCTTAGGTACAGGGAGTGGGATGTGACAGGTGTTATTCACTACATTTGTGCCGACAAAAAGATATTTACATCTTATTCTATAGTGGATAACGGTGAACAACTTTTTATGGGAAACTCCCCGACTTCTAAAGTTGAAGGACAAGGAAAGATTATTCTGAAGATGACCTCTAGAAAGTAACTCACTCTCAACAATGTTCTGTATGTACCGGATATTCACAAGAATCCAGTCTCCGGATCTCTGTTGAGTAAAAATGGGTTTAGGCTAGTTTTTGAAAGTGACAAATTTGTACACCAAAAATGAGATGTATGTAGGAAAATGTTACATGTTTGATGGCTTTTTCAAAATGAATGTAATGATTGTTGTACCCTCTATTATTAATAAAGATACATCTTCTTCTTACTTGTTTGAGTCTTCAAATTTGTGGCATGGTAGACTAGAATATGTTGATTATGGATCTTTGCATAGATTAATTAATATGAAATGTTTACCTAAATTTCACATTGATTCAAATAATAAATGTGAAATTTGTGTTGAGGCAAAATTATCCAAAACTCATTTTCATTCAATTGAAAGAAGTACGGAACCACTTAAATTAATTCATAGTGACATTTGTGATTTTAAATCAATTCAAACAAGAGGTGGGAAAAAATATTTTATGACTTTCATAGATGACTATACTAGATATAGTTATGTTTATTTAATTTGAACCAAGAATAAAACTTTGGAAACTTTCATTCAATATAAGAATGAAGTTGAAAATCAACTTGATAAGAAAATTAAAAAACTTAGAAGTGATAGAGGTGGTGAATATGAATCACCTTTTGGTGAATTTTGTAAAGAACATGGAATAATTCATCAAACCACCGCACCTTACTCACCTCAGCAAAATGGAATTGCTGAAAAGAAAAATAGGACTTTAAAAGAAATGATAAATGCCATGTTAATAAGTTCTGGATTACCTCAGAACTTGTGGGGGGAAACAATACTTTATACTAATTATATACTTAATAAAGTACCCCGAAAGAAAGTGAATCAAACACCTTATGAAATGTGGCATGAGAAAGTACCATCCTACAAATACTTAAAAGTGTGGGGGTGTTTGGCTAAAGTGACTATTCCTAGTCCTAAAAAGACTAAGATAGGTCCTAAAATTATTGATTGCATTTTCATTGGTTATGCCAAGAATAATAGTGCATATCAGTTTTTGATTCATAAGTCAAAACATTCCGAAATGCATGTAAATACTATTATTGAATCTTGGAATACATCGTTCTTTGAACATATATTTCCAAACAAGGCTGGACAAGAGACTAGTACTAATAAAAGATCTTATGATGCTATTACTAGTCATGATCAAGAACAAGATAAAAAACAAGAGCAAGAGATAGATCAAAATGAGGAAGAGGTAGTCAACGTGCTAGAACTTCAAAATCTTTTGGTCCAGCTTTTCTAACATTTTTATGAGAAAATGAGCCCTTAACTTTTAAAGAAGCTATGTTCAGTCCTAAGGCTCCTTTATGGAAAGAAGCTGTAAATAGCAAAGTTGAATCCATCCTGCAAAATCACACTTGGGAATTAGTGAATTTGCCACCAAGTTGTAAACATCTTGGATACAAGTGGATTTTCAAAAGAAAAATGAAAGCAAATGGATCAATTAACAAATACAAAGCAAGATTTGTGGTCAAAGGATATAGACAAAAAGATGGTCTTGATTACTTTGACACATACTCACCAGTTACTAGAATAACATCCATTAGAATGCTAATTGCCATTGTATCTTTGTACAATCTAGAAATTCATCAAATGGATGTGAGAATCGCTTTCTTAAATGGTGAGTTAGATGAAGAAATTTACATAGAACAACCAAAAAGATTTTCTGTTCCAGGAAAAGAAAAGAAAGTGTGTAAATTGGTTAAATCATTATATGGTTTCAAACAAGCGCCAAAGTAATGGCATGAGAAATTTGACAAAGAAATGATGTCAAATGGATTCAAAATTAATGAATGTGACAAATGTGTTTATATTAAAAACTCAAACAACGATTATGTTATAGTATGCCTTTATGTGGATGATATGCTCATCATAGGTAGTAATAACGACATGATTAAAACTACTAAGAAAATGTTGAATAAACATTTTGACATGAAGGACATGGGGCTTGCTGATGTAATTCTTGGTATGAAAATTACGAAAACATCAGAAGGTTATGCATTGTCACAATCAAATTACATTGAGAAAATACTTGACAAATTTAGCAAAGATGATGATCGTCTTGCTAGAACACCTGTGGATGTTAATTTATTTCTTTCTAAGAATGTACAGGAAAGTATTTCTCAATTAGAGTATGCCCAAATTATTGGAAGCTTAATGTACTTGATGAATAACACTCGCTCGGATATAGCTTATGTAGTAAGTAAATTAAGTAGATATATGAGTAATCTGAGAGTAGAACACTGGAAAGCTATTATAAGAGTTCTAAGATATCTCCGATTTACTCGTAATATTAGACTTAATTATACTAGATATCCAACAGTACTTGAAGGATACTGTGATGCAAATTGGACATTGAATACTAGAGACTCAAAATCCACCAGTGGGTATGTCTTCACTCTTGGTGGGGTAGCTGTATCTTGGAAATCTTCTAAACAGACTTGCATTGCTAGGTTTACTATGGAATTAGAGTTTATAGCTTTAGATAAAGTTGGGGAAGAAGGAGAATGGCTTCATCACTTCCTTAAAGATATTCCAATGTAGCCAAAATCGGTGCCTGCTATATGCATACATTGCGATAGTCAATTAGCAATAGGTAGAGTACAGAGTCATATGTATAACGGTAAGTCACGACACATTCATCATTGACATAACATTGTGAGACAACTACTCTCTAATGGAATTATTTCCAATGAATAAGTGAAGTCTAAAGACAACATAATGGATCCACTAACCAAAGGGTTAGCAAGAGAGTTAGTTGAGAATTCATCGAGGGGGATGGGACTTAAGCCTATTAAATAAGAGTTACCACAACGGCAACCCAATCTAATTGACTGGAAATCCGAAGATCTAGGTTCAAAGGGGCAACCGAGTTGTGTATGACTTATAAGGATCACTGGGGAGTTAAACACCTACCCATTTCTATGATGAAATAGTGATGTCTGCAACGTTTTAGGTTAAGCAAATACTTTTAATGATTCTTATATCTAGGAATACCTAGTGGAGTATGGTAGGATACTCTTCATAAGAATCACCTATATGAGTGTGAATTGGGCCGGTTCTATGAGATTTGTGAAAGGCTACAATTCTTTAGAGCACTCATGAAAGACCAGGTTGTTTAGGGCCAAAATGAACACAATAGTGAGAACTAAACTGTGTCTGGTAATATACTGTGTGAGTTCTATTTTCTTGGTTTACACAAATGGCTGAACAGTTCAAGACATCATGTTCACTGGTTAGCTAGTAAATCCAATAGTGTGTCACAAGGGAAGGTTCAAAGTCGAAAGCTACCTATCCTTTGCAGAATATTTCCAATTTTTGTACTCTCTGTAATTAGATCATGTTGTTTCATTTTCTCTTCGTCAAATTCCATTCATGTGGGGGATTGTTGGAATTTATGGTTTTATAGGCTTATTTTGGGCCAACTTTGAGCTTAAATTTGAGTGGGGCCCACATGTCTTTTGAGGTGGGTCCAAAGATGTGACATGTTCTTTGCTCCATGGCAAGTCACACGGTGAATACGGTTCGTCAAAACCATTTATGAGTGAATGGGAAGTTAAAGTCGTTTTCGGGTCCGTGGAATAGGAAATTGAAGAACTAAAATGTGGGTTTTCTTGAAATGGTTATCCCACATTAGAAACTTAAGAAAACTTATGTGTGTATATAAGTTCTAGGTGGCAACACTTGGGTTGGGCCCCAATGGGCACCCCAAGGTTGCAGAAGGGAGGAGTTATGGACAAAGTGACTTTTGGCTCAAACCACCAAACACGCGCGCACACCACCGCCGTTAGTCTGACCGGCCGGCCAAGCCGAGCCGTGTCGGGAGCTGGTGCAAGTGGTGGGTTGGGTCGATTCTATTATTAATTTTTTAGACAAACTTTATTTGAATTTTTTCCAAAAATTCTTACGAGAAATTTATTTTTTCTGAACAAAATTAATTCAAATTTTGCACCAAAATTTGAATTCAATTTTTTGTACGTACAATGCCTTTTCTAGGTCTATATCAGCAGGTTCAAATAGTCCTGCGGACAGATTAAAGGGTTCATTTCAGTAGGTTCAAACAGTCCAACGGATAGATTAAATTCCAGCAGGTTCAAACAGTTCATACCTGTTCAGTTTGAACCAAATCTGTTTATTTCAAAAACATACCTGTTTGGTTTGAATCATACTTGTTCGGATCTATCCAATGATCATCAATTTTTCTATAAATAGAGATCATTTTTAGCAGATTTTCACATCCAGAAAATTCATTTGTCTTCCTGGTTTTCTCTCTCTTTGCATTATTCTTCATTCTAGTTTTTAGAGAAATATTTGAGAGTATAGAACACAGGTTCTAGTTTGCCGAAACAAATTGTTTTTAGTGCTAATACAATATGTGAAAGATAATTGTATCTTGGGAGATAGACGCCATTTATCCGTAAGTATCGAAGCGAGGTAAATCTGTCTTAAGGACAGAGTGTCACACACTCGACTTGATATATTTTTGTACTTATTCATCTTGGTAAAATAAATTCTGTAAGTAATTTATTTTTATTTGTTTGATTTATTTCAAGTTTTTTTTTATTTTACACAGAAGATTATTCCAACATTATCTTCGTGATTATGACAAAGTAGAAGTATTCCATTTGCTCAATCCTCGGAAAACCTCGACAAGGACAAGACTCGCTGTTTCAAGTCCCTTGATCGTTCATTGGAGATTGTTTTGATCAAAACTTTTAAAGAAGTTGAAGGAAAGAACATTGATTATCTCTCTGGTTTGGTTGGGAAGAAGATTGTGCCTGTCCTACTTGTCCAAGACTGTGTCGATGACAACAATGTGAGCGAGATTATTGGGTGGCTGAACAAGAAGAAGCGGCGGTCCATAGTGTTTGTTTGTTTTGGCACCGAGTATTTTCTATCAAAGGATGAGATTGAAAAGATAGCTTATGGGTTGGAGTTTTCTAGTGTTAATTTTGTATGGTTTGTGAGGTTTTCAATGGGAGCAAACACAAGTGTTGAGAAGGCAATGCCTAGAGGGTTCGTTGAGAGGGTAGGAGAAGGAGGCATGGTGGTGGAAGGCTGGGCTCCTCAACTGATGATTTTGTTGCACCCAAGCATTGGTGGTTTTGTGAGTGACTGTGGATGGAGCTGAGTGATGGAGGGAATGAAGTTTGGAAGTCCAATCATAGCCATACCAATGCATCTTGATCATCCTGTAAATGCTAGGTTGGTGGAGGAGATAGGGATTGGCATGGAGGCTGTGAGGGACAAGAATGGGTTGCTTGATTGAAAAAATGTGGCTGAGGTGATTCAGAAAGTGGTGGTTGAAGATGGTGGGGAAGCGGTGAGGAGCAAAGCAAGGGAGTTGAGTGAAACCCTAAGTATCAAATGGGAGGAGGATATTATAGACACCCTAATTTTGACCGGCCCTAAGAGTTGGGCGCTTTCTTTTGTTTACCCGACGATGACAATTAGAATGTGTTTCTCATAGAATCCTCAGTAAAAGAGATGGAATTTGAACTTTAATCCCAACCTTCACCATGATGGCTAAATTGTTTTAAACTACTAAATATTTTCTTAGTTTAGTATTTTGTAATTTTGGATAATTTTATGCGTTTGTTCATATTTTGATGTTTTTATATAAATTGGTATAAATTATATATTTTATATATACAAAAGAAAATAATAAAAATGTTATATTATTATATTATATGTTTAGTATTTTGGTATAAATTATGTATTATATTATATATATTATAAAAGAAAAATAATAAAAAAAATTTATGTCGGTCAGCCGTTGGGTGCCGACATCCAAGCACATAATGCATATATATATATATATATTGTGGGGAAAGTGGATTGGAAATACTCTTCAGATCCTGGAAGACGCTAATGATCCTCAGCTAGTCACCTGCAAAGATACAAATACTCCGGTCTGGGGTGCCGAAATTAGCACTCCGACGGACAAGTCAGTTCCTCTACTCAAGAAAGCTTGTTTACTCAGTTTTTAGAAGTGATTCTTACCTACCTTTACAAATCTGAAGCTCTTGTATTTATATTCATTCCCTGGACCTCGGGGCCAGAGTCTACTTTTTATTTATTATTCTTTCATTTGTCCCGATATGTCTTCTCAAATCTATTCGGCCTTAAGAACGTATTCGGCGTCCTAGTTGAGCAGAATGGAGCCGTTCATTTCCCGGCTCCTCGGGTATACCAGATTTCGTTCCTCTATTTATTCGGCTACCACAATTGCCCCCCAAGCGTTCTGTCAATGACAGTTGGGTGAAATGCTTGGTTCCGATTTTCAAATACTCTGAACCAAAGTTTGGGGTTTAGACTTTATCACGCGGACGTTTAATTACTCCCTCTTTAATCGTCGTCTCAACTTCCTGCCCCTTCGTACACGCCTATTTATTACGATTTGAAATCTGATGTCCTTTCAAATCCGTGTTCTATGACGCTGGTTGCTGGGTTGCTCTTCGAATCGTTCTTGCAATTCTTCCATCTGTGATACTCTCTTCATTTTTGTAAGTTTTCCTCTCCCCCGCTCTGAAGCTTTTCCTAGTTTGTTTATTCCGTCGCATGTTCTTATAGTCAGTAGGTTATGGTGAAACATTTGAAAGACCTCCTTTCGTCAGATCGAATTGCTGGCTTTAGACGCCATTTCTCTATTCCTGACGATGTTCACCTGTCGTTTGTGGCGGACGGCGCTCTTGACATGGAGAGAGAGGACAAAACCACGATTGTCTTTCCCCTTTTGTCAATCGCAGAGGGTGGAGTCCGCTTTCCCCTTCACCCGTTTCTGAGGGCTGTTCTTCGCCATTGGGATTTGATCCATTCCCAGCCCAATGTGAATTTCTTTAGAATTATAATGGGGGTCGTAGCGCTGAACCGTTGCCTTGGAATTAATCTTGGCATTCCTGCCATTCGGCACTGTTATGCTTTGGCCAAGTCCTCTGGTCGGCACGGGCGTTACTTCCTCAGAGTTAAGGATACAGATCATCAGTTGATCACTATGCTTTCCAGCTTTGGGAAACGAGTTGATGATGTCATGGTCGTTGTCCGCGGCAACTGGGAGTTCGGCGAAGGGGAGGATCGTGTTGATCCTATTCCTAGACGTAGGGGCGAACCAGGTCGTCGAATGCCCTCTTGCTCGTATTGTGTGTTCATATTTGCCATACCCTGTTTTCTTGAGTCTTTCGGCTTTTCTCGTGCAGGGAACGATTTGAAAAAAGTCCAAGCTTCAACTGACGACGCCGTTCTTTCGGACATTGGGATTGCTCTTAGTTATTTCGGCCGTCGCAGTCTTCATAAGCAGGGAAGAGCGGCTCACGTTCTGCTTTGCTACGAGCCTACATATACAACCTTTTCGGCTGCGGAAAACATACCGATTCCGAAGGGGGAAGATTTTCTCGTCGCTCGTATTTTATCCGACTTCAAAAACTTGAGACAGGTAGGTTTTGAAGGGTCCGATTCAGAGAATACTGAAGTATCCGATACTGCCGAATCAGATCAGTCCGAGGCCGAATCTGAGGAGGTATTGGATTCTGCCGATGCTCCCTCTACTTCGGGGCGGGTGAACCTTTCTGTTGACGACGTTCCTCAACGTATAGACAATCTTCCCATCTCGGGCTCTACTAACATGGCCGGGTTAAGCCTGACAAAGCTTGCTAAGAAGGCGAATGCGGAGAGGTTAGCCGCACAGCGAAGAGCGGAGGGCCTTTCGACCGAACCGCCCACCAGTGAATCTCAACATTCCCTCCCAGTTACCGAATCGAGATCCTTGGGAATTGTTGAGGAGGCGGCAACAAATAAGAATGCCGAATCCGCATTGGTTGGGAAAGCCGTTCAGGATGTTGAGGGAAAGGCGGAGAAACGCGCTAGGGATCGTGAGGTCGGTTTAGAAGGTCACGGCGGCAAATGTCCTCGAATGGAGGGATCGAGTGAGGTTGTGCCCTTTGTGATTCGACCGATGGTAAGAAACATGCCGGTTCCTTCGGATGCCTCGGCGCTTAAAGACCCAGAGGTCGCGTTCGGCGTGGCAACGTCTTTGTCGTTGCCGTCTGACATGGAGGCTTTCCAGTTGGAACCGGATTTGAATGCGACAATGTTAACCGCGTAGTCGGCCCTTTTGGTGCATATTCTGATTTTTCCTTCACCACATCCAGACATTGTTCGCGTTACGTTTTTTGAATTTTTCTTTTGCAGACCGTCGGTAGGATAGCCGATGTAGGCCGCCGCCATCTCGACGCCGTCAAGCAGATTAGTCGTTTACGAAAGCAAGTTGAGGGCCAGAGGAAAAGGGCCGAGGATGAATTTTTAAGAGCGAACCAGGAGGATTCTTGGGCAGAGGCCGCGGTAGAGAAAGCTCGTAATGCGGATAAGTTGAGAGTGGAGGCCGAGAAAAAGGCCGACGATATGGAAGCTGCACTTGGCTTGTCCCAAAAGGCAGTTACCAGCCTGGGGGCTGAATTGGTTGAAATGAAGGCGGCGAAGGTGATTGCTGATTCAAAAGCTTTCGATGCCGGGAAAGAGGCTGGACTCGCCGAGTATGTGGACCAGGTTTCTCGGTTTGAGAATCGGGGCTTCAAACATGGTTGGCACAAGGCCCTTGCTGCAGCTGGAGTTTCGCTGAATATGCCAATACCGTATGAGCAAGTGGACATCGATCCATTGGAGACTGATTCCGAGGGTTAATCTTTACGATACACAATTGTTATGATTTCAAGAAAGTACTTTTTCCGTTTGTTTTTGTTATTTTGTATTTGTTTATCAGACATTTTTCATGCGGGCTGATATTATAAAATGTTATCATACAGAAATGGACGTCGATACTTTTTGTAGTTATAAAATGTTATGAATTCTGCTCAATGTGCTGATGTTTCCATATCTGTCCTTGCCTTAGCCAGGGCGCGAGCGTGAAGAGCCGAATGGTTCACACTCACGGGCTAGCCGAGGCATCTTTGAAAAGGTGGCCGATTAAATCTGCGCTTGCCTTGGCCAGGGCGCGAGCGTGAAGAGCCGAATGGTTCACACTCGGGGGCTGGCCGAGGCATCTTTGAAAATGCGGCCGATTAGATTAATAAATCTGCCCTTGCCTTGGCCAGGGCGCGAGCGTGAAGAGCCGAATGGTTCGCACTCGTGGGCTGGCCGAGGCATCTCCAAAAATGCGGCCGATTAGATTAATAAATTTGCCCTTGCCTTGGCCAGGGCGCGAGCGTGAAGAGCCGAAGGCCGAATGGTTCATCCTCGCGGGCTGGCCGAGGCATCTTCGAAAAGGCGGCCGATTAGATTAATAAATCTGCCCTCGCCTTGGCCAGGGCGCGAGAGTGAAGAGCCGAATGGTTCACACTCGCGAGCTGGCCGAGGCAACTTCGAAAATGCGGCCGATTAGATTAATCAATCTACCCTTGGCCAGGGCGCGAGCGTGAAGAGCCGAATGGTTCACACTCGGGGGCTGGCCGAGGCATCTTTGAAAAGGCGGCCGATTAGATTAATAAATCTGCCCTTGCCTTGGCCAGGGCGCGAGCGTGAAGAGCCGAATGGTTCACACTCGCGGGCTGGCCGAGGCATCTTTGAAAATGCGGCCGATTAGATTAATAAATCTACCCTTGGCCAGGGCGCGAGCGTGAAGAGCCGAATGCCGAATGGTTCATCCTCACGGGCTGGCCGAGGCATCTTCGAAAAGCCGACCGATTAGATTAATAAATCTGCCCCTGCCCTTGCCTTGGCCAGGGCGCGAGCGTGAAGAGCCGAATGGTTCACACTCGCGGGCTGGCCGAGGCATCTTTGAAAATGCGGCTGATTAGATTAATAAATCTACCCTTGGCCAGGGCGCGAGCGTGAAGAGCCGAATGCCGAATGGTTCATCCTCGCGGGCTAGCTGAGGCATCTTCGAAAAGGCGGCCGATTAGATTAATAAATCTGCCCTTGCCTTGGCCAGGGCGCGAGCGTGAAGAGCCGAATGGTTCACACTCGTTGGCACGCGGATCGTCGTCCGACGTTTGGCGTTCGGTCATACTGACGCTGCCTTGGGGGAGCTGCGCGTATCTCAGAATAAATAGGGTAAGTTCGTACCAAGGGCCTATTTATTTGGGTACAGGGTTGAGCCAATACTGGGGAAGGACCGAGATTGGCTGAATTCAAACGTCGAAATGTATCGCAGCAGCGAGCCCACTGGTATGGGAAGAAGAGCATCCAAGGATCGGGAAAAACAGCAGCGCCTTAGTCGTCGAAGCAGGTCCCCTCAAAGGGACGTTCAACGGGGAGGTTCCTCATGTCCGCGACCGGGAATCGAGGTGGACGCGACGCCACGGCCATTGAATTTTGCGATTTTTGTGAAGAATAAACCAATGACAGAGGCGGATTCCATCATTAAAGACCCAGATGTGGCAGTCGAGTTTGGTCGACAGATTTTTCCACCGAAAGTCCGACAATCGATGGTTGGTCGTCGTGATTGCGAAGTGTTTCGGGACGGCATACATGGGGCTGTAAAGGGGTTGTATAATGCTTATGAGATTGGCATGCGTCTGCGTGCGATGAGACGTGACATTGAGAAAAAGGACGAAAGGAGTCGCAGTCTGGAAGCTCGCGCGAAAAAGGCCGAGAGTGAGCTTCGGGAGCATAAGAAGGTTCGAATGGCTGAGCCGGCGACGGCCGGTCAACTTAAAGTGGGGAGAAATACGTCCCAAAAGGCCCCGGGTTACGAGGAAGGATATCAGGACGGTTTCAAGGCTGGGGTTGATAAAACCAAGACAGACCTTGCTGAGGAAGTTTGTCGATGCGAAAATCGCGGTTTTAAGCATGGCTGGATCAAGGCCCTTCAAACCGTAGAGGTTCTTGGGTCCCTAGGCATTGATTCGGCTTCACCCCTATGTCACCGACATTACCTTCCCTATTCCGAATTTGAAATCGAGATGAGCGACGATGAGGAGGCCGATTAACTAGAGTGTAATGCAACAACAGACTTCACTATGAATAAATAGGCTTTCATTTTCAATGTCCGTCTTTGATCGTAAAATATTTTGATTGTAAAATATTTCTAGTTCAAACGTGTCGACTCATGTTATTGGAATATTTAGATTTTGATTAGAATATTTTGCACCGCATGGTATAAACGTTCAGAAATGCATTAGTGGGCCCTAAGGCATCATGCACCTAAGGGGCTCCGTATCCGGAGACTTGTTTCGACTAATCGTGACATCCACGAAGGGCGCTCCGAATCCGGAAACTTATTCGGCCCTAATGGGTCATGCCACAAAGGACTCTCCGAATCCGGAGACTTATTCGGCCCTAAGGTGTCATGCACCAAAGGGGCTCCGAATCCAGAGACTTGTTTTGGCCAATCGTGACATCCATGAAGGGCGCTCCGAATCCGGAGACTTATACGGCCCCAAGGCGTCATGCCCCAAAGGGGGCTCCGAATCCGGAGACTTGTTTAGGCCAATCGTGACATCCACGAAGGGCGCTCCGAATCCGGAGACTTATTCGGCCCTAAGGTGTCATGCACCAAAGGGGCTCCGAATCCGGAGACTTATTTTGGCCAATCGTGACATCCACGAAGGGCGCTCCGAATCCGGAGACTTATTCGGCCCTAAGGGGTCATGCCCCAAAGGGGGCTCCGAATCCGGAGACTTGTTTGGGCCAATCGTGACATCCACGAAGGGCGCTCCGAATCCGGAGACTTATTCGGCCCTAAGGTGTCATGCACCAAAGGGGCTCCGAATCCGGAGACTTATTTTGGCCAATCGTGACATCCACGAAGGGCGCTCTGAATCCGGAGACTTATTCGGCCCTAAGGGGTCATGCCCCAAAGGGCGCTCCGAATCCGGAGACTTGTTTGGGCCAATCGTGACATCCACGAAGGGCGCTCCGAATTCGGAGACTTTTTCGGCCCTAAGGTGTCACGCACCGAAGGGGCTCCGAATCCGGAGACTTGTTTTGGCCAATCGTGACATCCACGAAGGGCGCTCCGAATTCGGAGACTTATTCGGCCCTAAGGTGTCATGCACCCAAGGGGCTCCGAATCCGGAGACTTATTTTGGCCAATCGTGACATCCACGAAGAGCGCTCCGAATTCGGAGACTTATTCGGCCCTAAGGTGTCATGCACCAAAGGGGCTCCGAATCTGGAGACTTATTTTGGCCAATCGTGACATCCACGAAGGGCGCTCCGAATCCGGAGACTTATTCGGCCCTAAGGGGTCATGCCCCAAAGGGCGCTCCGAATTTGGAGACTTGTTTGGGCCAATCGTGACATCCACGAAGGGCGCTCCGAATTCGGAGACTTATTCGGCCCTAAGGTGTCATGCACCCAAGGGGCTCCGAATCCGGAGACTTGTTTTGGCCAATCGTGACATCCACGAAGGGCGCTCCGAATCCGGAGACTTATTCGGCCCTAAGGGGTCATGCCCCAAAGGGCGCTCCGAATCCGGAGACTTGTTTGGGCCAATCGTGACATCCACGAAGGGCGCTCCGAATCCGGAGACTTATTCGGCCCTAAGGTGTCATGCACCAAAGGGGCTCCGAATCCGGAGACTTATTTTGGCCAATCGTGACATCCACGAGGGGCGCTCCGAATCCGGAGACTTATTCGGCCCTAAGAGGTCATGCCCCAAAGGGCGCTCCGAATCCGGAGACTTATTTTGGCCAATCGTGACATCCACGAAGGGCGCTCCGAATCCGGAGACTTATTCGGCCCTAAGGGGTCATGCCCCAAAGGGGGCTCCGAATCCGGAGACTTGTTTGGGCCAATCGTGACATCCACGAAGGGCGCTCCGAATTCGGAGACTTATTCGGCCCTAAGGTGTCATGCACCCAAGGGGCTCCGAATCCGGAGACTTGTTTGGGCCAATCGTGACATCCACGAAGGGCGCTTCGAATTCGGAGACTTATTCGGCCCTAAGGTGTCATGCACCCAAGGGGCTCCGAATCCGGAGACTTATTTTGGCCAATCGTGACATCCACGAAGGTGGCTCCGAATCCGGAGACTGATTCGGCCCTAAGGGGTCATGCCCGAAAGGGCGCTCCGAATTCGGAGACTTGTTTGGGCCAATCGTGACATCCACGAAGGGCGCTCCGAATTCGGAGACTTATTCGGCCCTAAGGTGTCATGCACCCAAGGGGCTCTGAATCCGAAGACTTGTTTTGGCCAATCGTGACATCCACGAAGGGCGCTCCGAATCCGGAGACTTATTCGGCCCTAAGGGGTCATGCCCCAAAGGGGGCTCTGAATCCAGAGACTTGTTTGGGCCAATCGTGACATCCACGAAGGGCGCTCCAAATCCCGAGACTTATTCGGCCCTAAGGGGTCATGCCCCAAAGGGCGCTCCGAATCCGGAGACTTGTTTGGGCCAATCGTGACATCCACGAAGGGCGCTCCGAATTCGGAGACTTATTCGGCCCTAAGGTGTCATGCACCCAAGGGGCTCCGAATCCGGAGACTTGTTTTGGCCAATCGTGACATCCACGAAGGGCGCTCCGAATTCGGAGACTTATTCGGCCCTAAGGTGTCATGCACCCAAGGGGCTCCGAATCCGGAGACTTATTTTGGCCAATCGTGACATCCACGAAGGGCGCTCCGAATTCGGAGACTTATTCGGCCCTATGGTGTCATGCACCAAAGGGGCTCCGAATCCGGAGACTTATTCGGCCTTAAGGTGTTGAGCTCAAACATGTAAAAACACGAAACCTTGCATTACAACGACGTGTGTACAAGTATCAAGCCCACAGGTCGGGTCATTGATAAAATTTACGTAGATGTGTTGAATTCCACGGCCGTGGCAGGCTTCTTCCTGACATGTCTGAGAGCCGATATGCCCCTGTGCCTGCAACGGAATCTATCTGATAGGGGCCGTCCCAGTTCGGACCAAGCTTTCCATTGGCCGGCTGGTAGTACCTTCTTTAGGACCAGTTCTCCTGGATTGTAGCGGCGCAACTGAACTCGCCGATTGTATGACTTGGCGAGCTGCTGCTGATAACATGCCATGGATGCTAAGGCGCGGTCTCTTCGTTCTTCAATCAGAACCAGGTCCAGGGCGAGCATCATGTCATTTCGGCCTGTGTCAAAGGCTTGCGATCTCAGAGTTGGTAAGCCGATCTCTAGGGGTAAGATTGCCTGGGTTCCGAAGCATAAGGCAAACGGCGTTTCTCCGGTAGATCGTCTTGGCGTTGTACGATGGGCCCATAGTACACTTGGCAACTCTTCAACCCATCTGCCTTTGGCACTTTCCAGCCTCTTTTTGATGCCGTCCAAGATGGATTTGTTTGAAGCTTCCGCTTGACCGTTACTTTGGGGGTAGGCTGGCGTAGAGAAGTAAGGCTCAATACCATACTTGCTGCACAATTCTCGGTATACGCCACAATCGAACTGAGTACCATTATCCGAGATCAATGCTCTTGGAATGCCGAACCGCGTAATGATGTTCTCCACACAAAGCGCTTAATGTCAGAATCTCGTATATGGGTTAGAGCCTCTGCTTCGACCCACTTTGTGAAGTAATCTGTTGCTACGATTAGAAATCGCTTGTTTCCTGGGGCCCTCGGCAATGGTCCTACAATATCAAGTCCCCACTGAGCAAACGGCCAGGGGCTTGTGATAGAATTCAAAGCTTCTGCCGGCTGATGTGTTAGTGGGGTGAACTTTTGGCATTGTTCGCATTTCTTGACATAATTTTATGCGTCGGCTCTCATCGTCGGCCAATAATATCCTTGTGTTATCGCCCGATGGGCCAGAGAGCGTCCCCCCGAATGGGCACCACAGCTGCCCTCGTGTATCTCAGTGAGCAGCTCCTCCACTCTGTTCGGGTGCACGCATTCCAAGTATGGACCAGAGAGGGACTTTTTGTAAAGCCCTCCTTGCGGATCTAAGTAGTACCGCAGGGCCTTGTTTCGCAGCTTTTGTGCTTCTTTTTTGTCCTCTGGGAGTTGCTCAGAAGAAAGGAATGCAGCAATGGGGTCCTTCCAACTTGGAGCGGATTCTATAATGTTGATGTGGGTTTCCTCCGGAGGGCCGATACTTGGTTCCGGGACGAAACCTACTTCGATGGTACGCTTGAGCTCGGAGTTGATGGCGGAGGCTAAGTGTAATAACCCGACCCTCGTATGTGACTCTGCGATATTTTAATTTTTATTCAGTGCTTTTAAATGTTTAATGTGAAACTGCATGAGAATTTAAGTTATGTATATATATCTTATGAGTTGATGCCTTATGAATTGAACATTATCTGTTAGGCAAGAAGAGTATCTGTTGCTATTAGAGCATTAAAACAAAAATTGGAGGCCTTAACGATGTAATTAGCTGAAATTAATTATATATCTGTGATCAGCATAATTTTTAAGTAATATTAAGCATGCTTACGAAATTTCAATTTCGGCATCATAAAGCGATTGATTTTTGTCTTATATGCTCTTATATTACATATATATCTCTAAGCCTTGTTTTGGACTTAAGATCAAAAACGTGACTACCATTTTGGAGAGGAAATAAGAGAGAAGGGAGAAGAGAATTGGGGGAGAAGTGATTCAACAAGAAATTTGGGCAAAATTGTTAGAAGTTTGGGATTAAATTCAAGGTAAGCTCAAGATCTTCTTGTTATGGCAACTTAGAGTTGTAATTCATGTTTGTTGTTTGATTCATGTATGATTCATGTTTGAATTATGAGGGTTTTTCATCAATTGGTTATTTTGGCATTTAATTTGAGTGTTACATGAAATTATGCTTCAATCCTTGGTTTATACCATCACTTCATGGAATTGTGTGTAGATCATGTGTTATGTTTCAAGAACATAAAGAATTTGAATCCAAAAGTGGAATTTGGGGAAAAGATGGCTCATTTAAGTTCCTAATCTTACTTAATTTGTCATGTTCAAGGTAGAATCCATATTATAGTGATGTTGGGTTGAAATATGGTCTTAGAATCATTTGGAATTGCATGAGGAATGGAATGAAGTTGCTAAATTCGAAGTTCAGAATTCCAGAATTCGCGTGGTCCGCTCGAGCGGAGGAAAGCCCGCTCGAGCGGGAAAAACCACCTCCCAGCAGTTTTGCACATTTTACAGTCCGCTCGAGCGGCCAAAGTGGCGCTCGAGCGGAAGACTAATTTTCAGAAGGAAAAATATGCTTGTTCAGTTTTGCGTGCTTGATTCCCTGATGGTTTTAGAATATGTTTCTGATGATTTTAAGTTGATTATCAATTCATATGAAGTGTAATGAAGCAGGAAATGATTCCCCAATGATTTACGAAGAAAGCAAACTAATTTTATAAGTTATGATTGTGTGCAGGGCACACTCCGGAAGAAACTAGCACGCCATCACAACGCTGTGAGTAATAGTACTTCAATGTACCTCTATTCGTTAATAATTATTATTGACGTTATGATCCTTATTGTAAGAATCATGTTTGCATGAAGTTATGTGTTATATGAGAAATGCTATGGAACTATGGAAACATTGAAAGTGGTTGTGAAGTCATGTACGCTTGGTGTGAAATCTTGTGATTTATGGAACGTATCAAAGGAATTGTGAAGTTGTGAATCTATGTGGCCAAGAGCCAATTGTGAACCACGTGGTTATAAGGCCAAGAGCCGATACGTGAAATATGAATGTGTGAACTTGTGAATTGTGAATATAAAAGGGCCGAAGGCCATTACTATAAGTTGTGAAATTACAAAACCCAATGGTTTTCCTTGTGAATATGTGAACTCCTCAGGCCAAGGGCCAAATTACGAAATTGTGAATCAACAAGTCGTCCTAACAGTTATACAAAAGCAGACTAACTACACGATTATTGTGTCATCTTTGTTTTACATGCATGTAAGTACTATTGTTCACTGAGCTTGGCTCACCCTGTGTTATGTCTGTACCTGTAGGTAACCAATCAGGAGGTCGATCTTAACTCGGCATCGTCATACTTTTGTCAGCCTAAGCACAGCCAAGCTTTGGGTCGGAACCATACTTTTGTGGAATTTCTAGACTATAGCTTACGCTCTAGCTTTTGGATTAGGACATTATGTACATAATATTTTGTTATACGCCCAACCTTGGGGCCGGATCTGTGCGTGTATATTATTAGCTCTCTAAAGTGTATCTCCTTTAATTCATCTTTTTAGTTTATCCACTTTATGTGATGTCTGTGATCCTGGCATGGTTTAGTTGCTCAATGGATGTCACATTTTCTCATTATGTATTACTTGTTGTTACTGCTTCCGTTTAGGCCCCTTCTTGCTATTATGCAGCAGGTTAAGTGTCCTTTTCTGCTTAGGTCATGCCCAAACTTCCAGGGGAAAGTTGGGGGTGTGACACTAAGCAAGCCAGGGCATCCGCGTGTGTATTTTGATCGCGTGTTATTTGGTTTAGTTCGTGATGGTCGAATTTCGTCAGCAAGGAGTTAGCCGTTTTCATATAGGCCGCCATACGCTCGTCTCTTGCCGCGTAATCCCCCTTCAGCTGGTTGATTACCAATTTTGAGTCACAAAACACCAACAGCCGCCGCGCGCCGAGCAGATGTGCGTTCCGCAGTCCGGCTAAAAGGGCTTCATATTCGGCTTCGTTATTTGATGCTTCGAAGCCGAGCTTGACGGCCTGCTTGATTACTGCGCCGTCTGGAGACATAATTACGACGCCGGCGCCGCTGCCCCGTTGGTTAGACGATCCATCACAGTATAATTGCCAAATGTCCCCAACATAAATTCTCCAATCTGGTTTTGACCGAACTTCGGCCTTTGGCTGGACGTCATCAGGCTTGAGGTCGGCAAGCCCTCCTGTGAATTCGGCAACAAAGTCGGCAAGCACCTGCCCCTTGATTGCAGTTTTGGGTAAAAACTGGATGTCGTATTGGCCGAGTTCGAGAGCCCACTTCGAAACACACCCTGATGCTTCTGCATTCCGTAGTACTGATCGAAGGGGAAAGTCTGTTAGCACCCTAATGCTGTGTCCTTGGAAGTAATGCATCAGTTTTCTTGCTGCCATGACCAAGGCTAGGACGAGTTTTTCCAGCGGTAGGTAGCGTGTTTCGGCGTCCACCATTGCCTTGCTCACATAATACACTGGCTGTTGCTGCCCTTCCTCCTCTTTTAATAATACGGCGCTGACGGCCCTGTCGGAGACTGCCAGATATAGAATGAGGGGGTCACCGGTGGCGGGTGTTGTTAGAAGAGGTACTATCCGGAGGTAGGTCTTGAGCCCGTTAAAAGCTGCTTCGCATTCGGCGGACCATTCAAAAGCTCTGCCCTGACGTAGTGTCTGAAAGAATTGTCTACAGCGATCTGTAGATCGGCTGATGAACCTGTTGAGTGCAGCAGCCATTCCCATCAAATTTTGGACTTCTTTCACTGAACGGGGGGAACTTAGTTCCAAAATTGCTGTGACTTGCCTCGGGTTGGCTTCAATTCCTCGGTGGTTGACGATGTAACCCAGGAATTTGCCGGAACCGATCCCGAATGCGCATTTGGAAGCGTTTAGCTTCATTCTGTATTTGTGTAGGGTGTTGAATGTCTTTTCCAGATCGGCTATATGGTTTTGTTCTTCTTTGGATTTGACCACCATGTCATCGATGTATACTTCCATAGTGTGTCCGAGCTGTTCTTTGAACATCGTGGTGACCAGTCTTTGGTAAGTTGCCCCTGCATTCTTCATTCCAAAAGGCATAACCCTGTAGCAGTAGGTTCCTCTTGGAGTGAGGAATGCAGTTTTGTCCTGATCATCCGGATTCATGGCGATCTGATGGTAGCCTCTGTAGGCATCGAGGAAACTCATGCGCCAGTGGCGTGCCGTCGCATCGACGAGTTGGTCAATTCTGGGTAAGGGGAAGCAGTCTTTGGGGCAAGCTTTGTTCAGATCCATGAAATCGACGCACACTCGCCAAGTTCCATTTTTCTTTTTCACCACCACTGTGTTGGAGAGCCACGTGGGGTAGGTGACTGCTCTAATTGCCCCGACGTCAAGCAATTTGTCAACTTCTTCTACAATGGCGGCGGTGTGTTCCGCGGAGGATCGCCGGCCTTTCTGAATGATCGGCTTGCACCGGGGGTCGACATTGAGGTGGTGCTGTGAGACTGACGGGTCTACTCTCGGCATCTCGTATGGAGTCCACGCAAAGACGTCAAGGTTGCCGAGTAAGAAAGTGATCAGCTGCTGTCTGTCGACCTGGCTCAGAGAGGCGCCGATCATAAAAAACTTTTCCGGGCTTCCATCAATGTCGACCCGGTCTAAACCTTCCGTGGCCTTTTCGTTTGGTTGACGCCCGACGTCATCCAGGATCTCTCGACTGAGCACTTCAATAGAGTTTACTTGCAGTTCCTTCGGCGTCTTGGCGGCGAGAAGGTAACATGCTTGCACTGACTGTTGAGAGCCACGGATCTGCTCAACGCTGTGTTCCGTTGGAAACGTAGCAGCTGGTGGTAGGTGCTTGGAACGGCCTGCAGGGTATGCAACCATGATCGCCCCATGATGAGATTGTACGGCGACGGTAGCCTGACGACCAAGAATTCCACATCCACCGTTCTGGAGCCAGCTCGAACGGGTAGACTGATCTTTCCCAATGGGTACTCCGGGTTGGCGTTGAAGCCGAATAGTGGATAAGGAGCTGGAGTCAGATCCGAATCGTTGAACCCGAGATTGATGAAGGTTTTGTAGTACATAACCTCTGAAGTGCTTCCCTGGTCGATAAGGACGCGTTCAACGGTGAACCTGTTTACGCGTAGCACAACAACCAGAGGATCTACGTGAGAGAGTATTACGCCGCTCAAATTAGAGTCGTCGAAGGTGATGCTTGGCGCTTCTCGGAGCCGGGGTCGCTTTGTTGGTGTGAGCTGATGCTGGGGGCTTGGAAGTGACTGGATTGCATGTACAGTCGGGGCTATCGGCAGGCTGTATATCATATGCACGGTGTCAAGCGGGACGCCTCTTGGGCGACATGCGTCCTCTGTCACCTCCTCAAGGTAATCGGTTAAGGCGCGGCGACCGTCGGCATTGTGCTGTTGAACTCGAGGTCGTTGAGGACCTGCCCGTGGGAATCGCTCAGGAACCTTGAGCCCTGCCCGTTTGGACTTTGCTTTTTCTAAGGCCAGATCGCGGCGAAGGCGTTCGTTCTTAGCGATGATGTTGTCCAAACTCTGTTTAGTCTGTCTGGCTTGTTCTATGGCGCTTGCATCGTCTCCGTCGTTGAAGTCGTTGGTGAGTTAGAGTTTGAGGCGCGTCGCTGCGCGACGGTCTCCTTTCCGAGCGTATTTGCCGGAGTGAAGTCGTCTCTTTGTGCGGCTCATCGGTGGCTATCGGAGGATCTTCAGTCACGTCTTTCATGGATATATTTGAGTATTCCCACAGACGGTGCCAGTTGTGGGGAAAGTGGATTGGAAATACTCTTCAGATCCTGGAAGACGCCAATGATCCTCAGCTAGTCACCTGCAAAGATACAAATACTCCGGTCGGGGGTGCTGGAATTAGCACTCCGACGGACAAGTCAGTTCCTCTACTCAAGAAAGCTTGTTTACTCAGTTTTTAGAAGTGATTCTTACCTACCTTTACAAATCTGAAGCTCTTGTATTTATATTCATTCCCTGGACCTCGGGGCCAGAATCTACTTTTTATTTATTATTCTTTCATTTGTCCCGATATGTCTTCTCAAATCTATTCGGCCTTAAGAACGTATTCGGCGTCCTAGTTGAGCAGAATGGAGCCGTTCATTTCCCGGCTCCTCGGGTATACCAGATTTCGTTCCTCTATTTATTCGGCTACCACATATATATATATATATATATTCTATTAGATATATATTATATAATATTTATGTTATTATATTATACTTTCTTGTTTATGTAAGGACAAAGGCTCAGGAAAGAAAAAAGAGAAGAGAGAGGCTAATCAAAGGGAGGAGAGAGGCTAATCAGAGAGAAAAATGAAGTGGTGCGAGAGAGTTGGAGAGAAAAAGAATCAGAAAGAAAGAAAATGAGTTTTTTTTTGAGAGAGAGAGAGAGAGAGAGAGAGAGGGAAAATAAAATATTTTCTTTGATATTTTTATTTCATCAATACACCATTCAAAATCCAACAACTAAAGTTGTAATTCCAAATTTTGGGCTGAGAATTGAGAACACATTTCACAGACTTGATAGTAATAAAAAGAAAGTTTGTGACTCAGAAAATTCATCATTTCCCCAAAAGGTGAATTTTCATAAATTTTCATTTAATTTAAAAATGTGATATAATTTGTTTAAATACTTCATTTACTTCTTTTCATAACTGTTTTTTTATCGCTTTAATGGGAAGGCTGCACCACCCACATATCTGTTGTAATTTATTATTATTATTATTATATTGTTTTACTGTTTCAACGGGAAGGCTGCACTACCTACATATCTATTGTAATTTAAATATTGTATATAAACTGTTGTAATTTATTACTTCAAATAATTTACTCCATCGGATGAATAGTAACCTCCGGCGGTGAATAGTACGTCTGGCGGTGAATAGTAACCCTGACAATGAATAGTACCTCCGACGGTAAATAGTACCTCCGGCGGTGAATAGTACCTCCGACGGTGAATAGTAAAAGTGGTAGGTTTCTCTCAAATTCTTTTGGGGCTGTTTTTCAACTTCTAAACTATGTGATTTGAAGTTGTAAAAGTGGAGGGGTTAGCCACCCTTCCTTCTACTTGTTTACTAACTTGATCCTATTTAATGTTGCTCGCTTTCTATGGCTTAATTTCAGCACTATTGTATGCTATTTAGGGGGCTGTTTAATTTTTTTCAATGATTTATGTTTTAAATATCAAGTTTATTTGTACTAACCAATTAAATAATTTCTCATAATCATCTCTGCAACCTCCCTCCATTCTTTACTTATTTCGATTAAAAAGTTGTGAAAATTAAGATTGTGGTTCGAGTATAAGAAAGGAACTCTGCCATGTTTAATGGTTTAATCTCTTTGAAGGTTCATTACCAAAGGTATATGTAATACCCCGACCCTCATATCTGATTCTGCTGTCTTTTTAATCTTCTGTTTTGTGTCTTTGAATGTTTATTGTGAAAATCTATGTGAAAGTATAGTAAAAGTGCATGGAACTTAGAAATGTGAGTTTCTATCTGTTGAATTAGAACGTATCTGTTACACTTGAATCACTTAAAATGGAAATTGAGCATCTTAGAGATTTAATTTGCAGAAATTGATTTGATATTTGAATCTACATGATTTTTAAGCTATAAGGGGATTTTCTGTGAAATTTTTATTTCGGCACCATAAAGCGATTGATTTTCGTCTTTTATGCCCTTATATATATATTGTTATATCTATCTAAGACTTGTGGAGTTGAGATCAAAAACGTGGATCACTTTTGGGTGAGGAAATAGGAGAGGAAGGAGAAGAGAATTGGGGGAAAATTCGTGGGTCACCAAGGAAGCTTATCAACTTGTTGAAATTGTGTGATTTACTCAAAGGTAACTCAAATTTCTTGTTTTAGCTACTCAAGAGTTGCACCCTATGCCATGTTTGTGGTTGATTCAAGAAGGATCTATGTTTGATCTATTAAGGGTTCTTACTACTTGGTTATGTTGCCATTTTAATTTAGTTTGATGGTGAAATTATACTTTAATTCTTGCTCTATAGCATCATTCCATGTCAATATGTTGAGATTATGTGATATGTTTAAAGAGCTTGGAATTAGAATGAAGTTTGTGCAAGTGTTGGCTTGTTGAAGCCTTTAACTTGGTTCAAATTGGCATGATTAAGCTTGGATTCATGTTTTGGTGTTGTTAAGTGGATGCTTTGCATGAATTCAACTCTTGATTTCATGAAAATTGGTTTTGATTAATGATTTTGGGATGAAAATCGGGCTGCCCTGAATTTGGGTCGACGTCCGCTCGAGCGGGGGTCAGGGCCGCTCGAGCGGGAAAATACACCTCTCAGCAGTTTTCTGAAATTTACCCTGTCCGCTCGAGCGGGGAAGATGTACGCTCGAGCGTAAAAATCGACCATCCAGTATTTTTGGTAGCACTACACTGTCCGCTCGAGCGGACAAAGTTACGCTCGAGCGGAGGACTGTTTCAGCAAGAAAATATGTTTTGTTCAGTTTTTCGTGTTTGACTCTTTGGTGTTATTAGAATATTTTTCTGATAAGTTTACGATAGTGATATTCAAATCCATTATGATAGTGATATTCGTATCCATAAAACTGTATTGGCATATGGAATGACTGTTAAGGATTCGAAAGGAAAGGATACTAATTTATTAGTATATTGTGTGCAGGGCACACTCCAGAAGGAACTCATACGCCACCACAACACTGTGAGTAATAGTGCATTATACATATATTTATGTATCTGTTTTCTGTAAGATAAGATCATAACTCATGTGTGGATCTGGAACTGAAATGTGAGCACCATATTTATATATCTGTGCCGTAAGGCTATCTGAGTCGAAAGACTATCTGTGCCGTAAGGCTACCTGTTGTGCCGTAAGGCTACCTGTTGTGCCGCAAGGCTACCTGTTGTGCCGCAAGGCTACCTGTTGTGCCGCAAGGCTACCTGTTGTGCCGCAAGGCTACCTGAGCCGAAAGGCTATCTGTGCCGCAAGGCTATCTGGGCTAATAGGCCAATCTGTTATCTCAGTATTTGGTTTTGATACATATACTACTGTACATTGTGATTTTATTATTACGCGCTACTATTCACTGAGCTTGTCTCATTCTGTAATTTTGTCTGATTCTGTAGGAACCAGCTTGAGGAGCCGACCTAGCACACTTCATGCATTTTTGTCAGCCTAAGGATAACCAGGCACTGGAGGAAACCCTTACATATTAGATCAGTTTACTTTGTATATGTAACTTTTGGTATCCACATTGCTGGTCAGGGATATGTATTTATTGTTTTGTATGCCTAAGACCTGGGCTGGATTGTAAATGTTTATGTAACCTTGTTTTGTGTGCATGTTACTTTATGTTCAATGTTAAGATGGTCCTGGCTTGTCGATAGTTGCTCAATGGATATTTCTAGATGTCGTTTTAAATTTAATGCTTCCGTTCAGGCCCCCAAATGTTATACCGAATAGGTTATTCTGTCTGTTTCTGCTTAGGTCATGCCCAAACTTTTAGGGGCAGGTTTGGGGCGTGACAAGTGGTATCAGAGCACGGGTTGCTATCTCACACACTAATCCATTGAGCGTTAGGATGTCTAGTGTAGTAGGCATCATACAGGAAGGTAGGAATGATAGCAACGTGATATGATTTCTGCTAACCCTAATGCTAACGATTTGACTTTCTTGTACACCTTTGTGTATGGTATAATGATTTGTTTTGTAGACTATGGTGAGAACAAGGGCTGATGAGCCAGAAGATGCTACCTCGGTACGGTTGGATAGGATGGAAAGAATGATGAGAGATATGGCTGAAACTCTACGACAACAACAGCAACAGCAACAACAACCTCAGCCACCACCCCCGCCAGTACCCCCACCTGTAATGCAAGATATTCACGCTGAGGACCGTACCATCACACTTACGCGGGAGTTTAAAAAGATGAAACCACCTTCGTTCAAAGGAGGGATTGAACCAATGAAGGCGGAGGCATGGGTGCTAGGGATAGAGAAATTATTCGAAGTCTTCCCTTGTACTGAAGTTCAGAAAGTGCAGCTTGCTGCTTTCACGCTTGAAGAGGAAGCACGGAGGTGGTGGATGCTTACCAGAACAATGCATCCGGGGTTGACTTGGGACAGGTTCTTGGTGTTATTCTATGACAAATATTTTCCTCAGAGTATGCGAGACAAGAAAGTGACTGAGTTCGAAACATTGAGACAAGGAAACAAAACTGTAGCTGAGTATGAAGCCCAGTTTGCAGAACTAGCTCGGTTTGCACCTCACATGGTAGACACAGAGTACAAAAAGGCGCGGAAATTCGAGGGAGGATTGCGGAATGCCATTCAGGATCGGATCAATGTGTTGAAGTTACCGACGTACGTTGATGTCTTGGAGCGGGCTGTCATCGCAGAAGGAAATTTGGCTACTCAGACTCGGATTTCTGAATGGAAAGGGAAGAGGCAAAATACTCAATGGTCTAAGGGATCAACCACTTCACCAAATAAAAAGCAGAATTCAGGAAACTTCACCAGTACAGCTTCTCAGAATTCGACTCCTGTGTGTCTGGAATGTGGGTTGAAACATCGTGGGGTTTGTCATCGGTTGACTGGAGCTTGTTTCCGGTGTGGAAAAACAGGACATTTGATTAGGGACTGCCCACAAAGGAATCAACAACCCGGTAGTAAGGCCGCCACAAGTTCAGTTGGGTCTACACCGACTCCTAGTGCCAAATCAACTGTCAACAAGGACACCATGAAGCAAGGTAGGGTATTTGCGTTGGTTCCGGGAGATATACAGAATGCAACAACAGTGGTGTCAGGTACATTTACAGTTTATGGCCACTCTGCTTATGTTTTGTTTGATTCTGGCTCTACCTGCTCTTTTGTGTCAAAGCAATTTGCAAAGAACTTAGATAAACCTGAAATAGAATTAGCCTATGTGTTGCGTGTTACATCGCCTATGGGGACTTCCTTGATCTGTACTTCTGTCTATCCTACTTGTGAAATTCTCATTGGAAATGCTCGTGTATATGCTAATTTAGTCCCACTTGATATGACTTCATTTGATATTATTTTGGGGATGGATTGGTTGGGAGAATACGGGGCTACTATAGATTGCCTAATGAAACAAATTAAATTCCACCCTCCGGGTCAGTCAGAAACTATTTTCCAGGGTCAAGAAGTGACATCACCACCGTATGTGATCTCTGCAGCTAAGGCTTACAAATTGATTCAAAAAGGATGTCGGGGGTATTTGTGTAATGTTCTGGGAGGCCCAGTAGAGAATGAAAATATTGATGCGATTCCGGTTGTTTGTGACTTTCCGGATGTCTTCCCAAAGAACTGCCGGGAGAGTTAGTGGACCGTGAAATTGAGTTCACAATTGATGTATTACCTGGAACTCAACCCATTTCTAAAACTCCGTATCGAATGGCATTAGCAGAAATGAAGGAATTGAAGGGTCAGCTTCAAGATTTATTGGATAAAGGGTTTATTCGTCCGAGTGTCTCTCCCTGGGGTGCACCAGTCCTGTTTGTGAAGAAGAAAGACGGGACACTTCGTTTATGCATAGATTACCGGGAGCTTAATAACGTAACAATTAAAAATAAGTACCCTCTACCACGAATTGACGATTTATTTGATCAGCTGCAAGGGGCGCAGGTTTTCTCTAAGATTGATTTACGGTCCGGGTATCACCAATTGAAAGTTAAAGCTGAAGATGTTGAGAAGACAGCCTTCCGAACCCGCTACGGTCATTATGAATTTTTGGTTATGCCCTTTGGGGTTACAAACGCACCAGCAGCATTTATGGATCTGATGAACCGAGTCTTCAAACCTTATCTGGATGAGTTTGTAGTGGTCTTTATAGATGACATCCTTATTTATTCTGGGAATGTAGAGGCTCATGAAACTCATCTTCGTCGAATCCTCCAAACTCTCCGAGAAAAGAAGCTGTACGCAAAACTGAAGAAGTGTGAATTTTGGCTACACGAAGTGGCATTTCTGGGACATGTCATAACTAAAGAAGGAGTTTCCGTTGATCCAAGTAAGATTGAGGCAATTGTAAACTGGCCAACCCCGACTAATGTAACTGAAGTGCGCAGTTTTATGGGACTAGCAGGTTATTATCGGAGATTTGTCCAAGACTTTTCTAAGATTGCTGTACCACTTACGCAGCTAACGAAGAAGGGCATTGCCTTTGAATGGACTGAACAGAGAGAATTTGCTTTCCGGGAATTAAAAACGAAGTTAACTACAGCCCCGATTCTTGCATTACCATCTGGTAACGAGGGATTTGTAATTTACAGTGACGCTTCACATAAGGGACTGGGTTGTGTTCTTATGCAGAACGGAAGAGTTATCGCCTACGCCTCTCGCCAGCTTAAACCCCATGAGAAAAGTTATCCCACACATGACCTTGAATTGGCAGCAGTTGTCTTTGCGTTAAAGATTTGGCGACATTATCTGTATGGGACTTCTTGTGATATTTATACTGATCATAAAAGCCTCAAATACCTTTTCACCCAAAAGGAGTTGAATATGCGCCAACGGCGGTGGCTAGAACTTATTAAAGACTATGATTTGCAACTTCACTACCATCCTGGCAAAGCTAACACGGTAGCAGACGCACTCAGTCGGAAAAATATGGGAATACTGGCGAGTCTATTGACAGAAAGTAAGGAATTGATAGGGATCTGAATAAGATGGAAATTGACTTACTATTACCTGGGCAAAGAGCAACAATAGCGGCAATGATGGCTCAACCGGCATTACTGGAGGAGATCAAGATACGTCAAATGGAGGACGACGCCCTCAAGAAAATATGTAGTGAAATGGAGACAAAACCGAAACTGGGATTTACTTTGACAGATTCCGTGCTTAAATTTCAGAATCGGGTGTGTGTCCCTAATGTGGTAGAACTTAAACGGAAGTTGATGGAAGAAGCACATGCCTCGAGAGTCTCAATACATCCAGGAAGTACCAAAATGTACCAAGATTTGAAACAACATTTCTGGTGGCCAAGTATGAAGAGGGAAATTGCAAAGTTTGTGTCTAAATGTTTGCAGTGCCAGCAAGTTAAAGCAGAACATCAGAAACCCGCAGGGTTGTTACAACCCCTTCCAGTTCCGGAGTGGAAATGGGAACACCTAACGATGGATTTTGTAGTGGGGTTACCACGGACGCCTCGGGGTATGAATTCGATATGGGTTATTGTTGACCGATTAACCAAATCCGCCCATTTCTTGCCTGTGAAGACCCAATACAACGCCGACAAACTTGCTTTGCTCTATATAGATGAAATTGTAAGGCTTCACGGAGTCCCGGTTTCAATTGTGTCGGACAGAGATCCAAAATTTGTGTCACGGTTTTGGCAGAGTCTACAGAATGCAATGGGTACAGAATTGAAGTTCAGTACAGCTTTCCATCCTCAAACCGATGGACAGTCCGAAAGGACGATTCAGACGTTAGAAGATATGCTTCGAATGTGTGTTCTGGATTTTCAAGAGAGTTGGGAACTCATCTACCATTGATTGAATTCGCGTATAATAATAGCTACCATTCGAGTATTCAAATGGCACCTTATGAAGCTCTGTATGGGAGACCGTGTCGCTCACCAGTGTGCTGGGCTGAGGTAGGAGATAGGCCTTTGTTAGGGCCAGAGATTGTTCAATTGACTACTGAGAAAGTGAAGATTATTCGAGAAAGGCTGAAAACTGCTCAAAGCAGGCAGAAGAGTTACGCAGATAACCGACGAGGAATTTGGAATTTGATGAGAACAGTCATGTCTTTGTGAAAGTCACCCCAATGAAAGGCCACCCAAGATTTGGAAAGAAGGGTAAGCTAACACCCCGATATGTCGGTCCCTTTCAGATTTTACAGAGAGTTGGGACAGTAGCTTACCGAGTCGCCCTTCCGCCACATCTGAGTCAGGTTCATAATGTATTCCATGTTTCTATGCTCCGAGAGTACCTTCCAGATCCATCCCATATTATTGACTATCATCAGATTGAGCTAACCGACAGGTTAACATATGAAGAAAAACCGCTTCGAATTCTGGATCGTCAGGTGAAACAGTTACGAAACCGGGAAATTCCAATGGTAAAAGTGGAGTGGCAAGAGCACTACGGAACTGAGGCAACCTGGGAAAAAGAGGATGAAATGCAAAATCAATATCCGTATCTGTTTTCGTCCTAAGGTAAAAGCAAGTTTGGAGGACCAAACTTAAATAAGGGGGGGAGAGTGTAATACCCCGACCCTCATATCTGATTCTGCTGTCTTTTTAATCTTCTGTTTTGTGTCTTTGAATGTTTATTGTGAAAATCTATGTGAAAGTATAGTAAAAGTGCATGGAACTTAGAAATGTGAGTTTCTATCTGTTGAATTAGAACGTATCTGTTATACTTGAATCACTTAAAATGGAAATTGAGCATCTTAGAGATTTAATTTGCAGAAATTGATTTGATATTTGAAATCTACATGATTTTTAAGCTATAAGGGGATTTTCTGTGAAATTTTTATTTCGGCACCATAAAGCGATTGATTTTCGTCTTTTATGCCCTTATATATATATTGTTATATCTATCTAAGACTTGTGGAGTTGAGATCAAAAACGTGGATCACTTTTGGGTGAGGAAATAGGAGAGGAAGGAGAAGAGAATTGGGGGAAAATTCGTGGGTCACCAAGGAAGCTTATCAACTTGTTGAAATTGTGTGATTTACTCAAAGGTAACTCAAATTTCTTGTTTTAGCTACTCAAGAGTTGCACCCTATGCCATGTTTGTGGTTGATTCAAGAAGGATCTATGTTTGATCTATTAAGGGTTCTTACTACTTGGTTATGTTGCCATTTTGATTTAGTTTGATGGTGAAATTATACTTTAATTCTTGCTCTATAGCATCATTCCATGTCAATATGTTGAGATTATGTGATATGTTTAAAGAGCTTGGAATTAGAATGAAGTTTGTGCAAGTGTTGGCTTGTTGAAGCCTTTAACTTGGTTCAAATTGGCATGATTAAGCTTGGATTCATGTTTTGGTGTTGTTAAGTGGATGTTTGCATGAATTCAACTCTTGATTTCATGAAAATTGGTTTTGATTAATGATTTTGGGATGAAAATCGGGCTGCCCTGAATTTGGGTCGACGTCCGCTCGAGCGGGGGTCAGGGCCGCTCGAGCGGGAAAATACACCTCTCAGCAGTTTTCTGAAATTTACCCTGTCCGCTCGAGCGGGGAAGATGTACGCTCGAGCGTAAAAATCGACCATCCAGTATTTTTGGTAGCACTACACTGTCCGCTCGAGCGGACAAAGTTACGCTCGAGCGGAGGACTGTTCCAGCAAGAAAATATGTTTTGTTCAGTTTTTCGTGTTTGACTCTTTGGTGTTATTAGAATATTTTTCTGATAAGTTTACGATAGTGATATTCAAATCCATTTATGATAGTGATATTCGTATCCATAAAACTGTATTGGCATATGGAATGACTGTTAAGGATTCGAAAGGAAAGGATACTAATTTATTAGTATATTGTGTGCAGGGCACACTCCAGGAGGAACTCATACGCCACCACAACACTGTGAGTAATAGTGCGTTATACATATATTGATGTATCTGTTTTCTGTAAGATAAGACCATAACTCATGTGTGGATCTGGAACTGAAATGTGAGCACCATATTTATATATCTGTGCCGTAAGGCTATCTGAGTCGAAAGACTATCTGTGCCGTAAGGCTACCTGTTGTGCCGTAAGGCTACCTGTTGTGCCGCAAGGCTACCTGTTGTGCCGTAAGGCTACCTGTTGTGCCGCAAGGCTACCTGTTGTGCCGTAAGGCTACCTGTTGTGCCGCAAGGCTACCTGAGCCGAAAGGCTATCTGTGCCGCAAGGCTATCTTGGCTAATAGGCCAATCTGTTATCTCAGTATTTGGTTTTGATACATACACTACTGTACATTGTGATTTTATTATTACGCGCTACTATTCACTGAGCTTGTCTCATTCTGTAATTTTGTCTGATTCTGTAGGAACCAGCTTGAGGAGCCGACCTAGCACACTTCATGCATTTTTGTCAGCCTAAGGATAACCAGGCACTGGAGGAAACCCTTACATATTAGATCAGTTTACTTTGTATATGTAACTTTTGGTATCCACATTGCTGGTCAGGGACATGTATTTATTGTTTTGTATGCCTAAAACCTGGGCTGGATTGTAAATGTTTATGTAACCTCGTTTTGTGTGCATGTTACTTTATGTTCAATGTTAAGATGGTCCTGGCTTGTCGATAGTTGCTCAATGGATATTTCTAGATGTCGTTTTAAATTTAATGCTTCCGTTCAGGCCCCCAAATGTTATACCGAATAGGTTATTCTGTCTGTTTCTGCTTAGGTCATGCCCAAACTTTTAGGGGCAGGTTTGGGGCGTGACAGTATAAAACGCTCTATGATTAATGGTTTAATCTCTTTGGAGATTCACTACCAAAGGCATAAAACGTTTTATGCTTAGGAGGTTCATTACCAAAGGTATAAAACGTTCTACGCTTAATGGTATAATCTTTTTGGAGATTCACTACCAAAGGCATAAAATGTTTTATGCTTAGAAGGTTCATTACCGAAAGTATACAATATTCTATGCTTACTGATTTAATATCTTAGGAGATTTACTACCAAAGGCATAAAACACTCTATACTTAAATGGTTTAAATTCTTTGGAGGTTTACTACCCCAAATGTATACATGTTCTTATACTAAAGCACAATCTTTTATTTTTCATTTCTCTTTATTCATCAGTGTGTTTACTTTTAAGGGACTAATTGACCCTTGGAAATCACTAAGGAAAGTGTCATAATCACTTATTATCAAGTTTGGATTTCAAGTCATTATCACTCAAGTTTGGGTTTTTCTAAGTCATTATCACTCTTTTGAGTTTGACTAGTTCTTGTTGCACATCTTGAGTTTGACTTGGAATCTCTTATCGCTTGTAAATAAGTTTGACTCTTCCTTTGTAATTTCCCCCAAAGAAAATAAGATTTGTTTCTCGGGTTAAGTTGATGCTTGTTTCTCTTTATTGCGTTTTGGACTTAGTGGACATAAATATCACTTTTGCACAAACAAGAGAAAAGATAAAGAAATGGAAAGGTAATAAAAAGGCTAATAAAATTAGTTAAAATTGGATTACAACCAACATAAAGAACAAATATGATTAATTGAATTCGGTCAGACGTTATACCAAGTTTTTTGTGTCAAGGCTTGTCTTACATCAATTCTTGTAATAAATTAGACACCCCTTTCATTTATTATTCATTCGGCTTTGTAATAATTATTTATTCGAACATTTGGACATTCGGACCCTCCTTCACGAGGACAAATATGTAATAAGTTGTATGTCTTCCAACCCCCATTCTTTCTCCCTTTTATTTCACTGCTTATGATGGTTAGATTAGGGACACTATGTTTAATTAGCATTTTTCATGATTTACATCCATTTGTTTACATGCATAAAAGTTCGGCTCATCATATTATTCAAATGTCAAATTCAAACGCCTTACTTGCATACATGCGCTATCACATGCCTTCAATTGACTCACATGCCATACTAGTAACTGAACCTTAATTGCACGTTGCATGTGTTGCATTAGTCATTAAATTAGGATCATGCATTTTTTTTTTCTAACTATTTGCTTTCTTCTTAGACTCGCCTTCAGACGTTAAGGTAAGCATTTCTGCTTTAGCATATTGCATAAGTGTGAATGATGTCATATCAAACATACTACCATGAGACTAACTGCTTATTTGATATACCTATTTGAATGCCTGTGGATGAAGGCTAATCACTTGAATTGGGATACTTGATTCATGTATATATGAGATCACCATTTTAAGTGATACATATTCAAAATACTTTTGTCAAAACAAACATGAAATCAAACGTTCCAACTTTTCATGAAATTAGTCTATATTTGTATGTTACTTATAGAACAAGAACATATACTGTACATAAAAATCACATCATGATTAGTAGAGGCCGATCTTTGATCGGGTGAGTGGGGCGTTCAATTATTGACCTTCCCCTCTTATACCTAAGTTCCCGAACCAAGACACTTTAGTAACGACGGACTAATGGCCTTTGGCATGAGTCATGGGTCTCCTAAATTTCCCAAAAATAAATATTTAGGTGGCGGCTCTGAAATCTGGCAAAGCAGTCCATTTTTGGCATTTGATTCAAACATCGATTTTCTAAAAGAAATTGCTGGATTTGGACTCTTTTTGTGTTTCCATTATTTCACATTGCACTTGTGAAATTAGAATCAAAACCAATATAAGTAGAGTCCGAATTGTAAGGGCTATTCATTCTTCCGAAAAGGGAGCGCGAAAAGCCGAGCTATAAATATAGATGGGGTGGTGGAGGAGTTGGTGAGACTTTATAGCCAGAAAAAGAGACGAGTAATCTATTGGTAATGTTAGAATTCAAATTTAGGTGTTTTTTTAGTTTTCAGTCAGGTTATATTAGTTTCCATGGTTAGTATTTAGTTTTTAGGTCAAGTGGTCGCATATTTACGTGTCATTCTCTAATTCAAAGGGCATATCATATGCGATATCAGTCAGAGCTATTAATTTTTTTCGTTCTTCCTAGATGTGATTAGGCTTTAACGAAGAAAAAGGTGTCAAGAATTGTCAATCTTGTTTATCTTGCATGCCCTAATATTTTATAAAAATTTGATCTTTTTGTTATTGATTTAGACTTTATTTAATTTTATTTTTGTTTATTGGTTTGGTAAACAACCACTTCTGCCATAAGGGTTGTGAATTATATAAACACATGTATGTGAAATTTGGTAGATAAAGTAAATCAATATACCAGGTACAAATTAATTTCCAACAACGCAATTATTTTATTCTCACAATCTCCTGCAATTCCATTAGCTTCTTTTGTAACTGCTTGTTAAATTCTAGGATAATTTTATAATGCACAACGTATCATATGTCCTAATTAAACATTTATTTTAATTTTTTTGACTTTTTAATATTTTAATAATTTTTTAACTAAAATTATTATTATTTTTTTCGAATACACCCCTTAGTTGAATATAGAGTATAAATGGATAATTGATTTGAATTGAGACTAGAGATGGCCAAGGGACAAGTTTGTCATTCTCCGTCTTTTCCTTGCATCTTATCAGGGACAGGACAAATAATATAACATATTATCAAATGGTGATTTATAATTAATGAAAATTAAAAGATGTAAGATGAAAAAGAAATTAATGAAAATGAATAGTAAGTGTAATATTTTGTGTTTTACTTTTATCATATTAAAAAAACTAAATGATATATATTATATAAACTAGTGGAAGTGCACGTGCTTTGCACATGGTAATTTTTCTTATATTTATGTTTTTGTTTTTTTTTTTGGTTTGTAGGTTTTATGTTAGTTTTACTTTTTGAACCATTTTGTTTTTGTTTTGTATTTTTTTTTTTTAAATGTTTAATGCTTATGTTTTGAAAGTGTGGATATTTTTTTGTTGAAGTTTGATAAGTCGGATTAGGAGTGTAATCGGACTCCATGTCCTTCATATGTATGAGGGGCATTTATATTTTTATTTAAGTATTAAAATTTAGAAAGTAGGTTGAAACAATAATATAAGATAATTGCAATCCATATTATATGGTTGGACTTATTACTATTAAATATATAATTCACCAAGTTGATTCACTTTAGTTATGTGTATGCATGTAGAAACCATTTTGTAATTGAAAGATGTACAAATAAGACATCCAACTAACATTGTTATATTATTATTATTATTTAAGGTGAAGAAATAGAACGTTCAACTAATAATGTAACATTTTTATTATACTTTTGGAATAAATTAAAAAATATTTTACAAAATTCATTCCTTCTCTAGTTTGATCCTCTTTGAGGAATTTTGAAAATTTGTTGTATTTGTATTTTCCATTTTATATTGATCTTCATCATTTTGTACTTCTTCTGCTATAATCTTCCCAGATCTGTGATCCTTATCAATCATCTTGTGTAGCATTGTGATAAATATGTATGTATGTCCAAAAGCAAGTTTTAGCGCGTTATAGAATTTGTTATTCTTACCATCCTACAACAACAATAACAATAGTATAGTTTTAAATTAAATTATTTTCTTGGCTATGTATGTATATTACTAATGTGACATTGTTTATGTATTTGGTAAACTTGCCTTGTCTTTGGATGCTATGAATTCAGTTGCTGAACATCCAATAATTTTCTCAGCCGCTTCAAAAAATGTGACATGTAGTTGTCTTTCTCCATCTCCCACTGTAAGCATCATCAAATATCTAGTATTTGATGTGACAAATGTAAATAAATTACGAGGTTGTAATTTTGTTATTTAATAAATGCAAAACATTGATT
Organism: Camellia japonica; assembly: GCA_030407325.1. Taxonomy (NCBI): domain Eukaryota; kingdom Viridiplantae; phylum Streptophyta; class Magnoliopsida; order Ericales; family Theaceae; genus Camellia; species Camellia japonica. The sequence goes on from JAPPVO010000032.1 coordinate 168,840,936, forward strand.
TGTGTTATTATATAGAACTATCACATACCTTGGATGATACTCTGAATTCGAGTTCTTGCATTTACTGCATTCTGCTCCTTGTTCAGTTTGATAAATTTTCTTATTGCATACTTTGCAAGCAATATACCAAGGTTGGTCTAGATTGTCTATACGAATGATTGCCGCTTTGAAGGAACAATGTGTACTCTATTTGGATATTTATAGTCATGGTGTATTAATATTAATATTAATTTGGTGACGTAAAAGAAGAATCATAATATTTGGAATTACTACAATTATTATTAGGATGATAAATTACATACCTGAAAATCAAGTAATGAACGTTCTATCAAATCTTCTATCTTCACTCGTTCGGGACTTTGCTTATTTGTTGCCCATAATGTTGTACTTGAGTTGCTTTCAATTGTTTTTTTTTTATTGTAACTATACATAATATTTGTTAATTTCCTTATTGTATGAAAGCTGTAAATATGGAAATAGAAACAATATATTTTATAATATACAATTCTCTAATATTATCAGCTTCAGGTATTATCAGGTTTATTTGAATTATAGTTGATAAAATTGTGGATATAGATAGTGCACCTGTTTGAAATGAAAATTGTGAGTGTATATATATATTAAATTAAATAATGTGAAATTCTAAATATATATAATTAGTGATTTATATATTTTCATTATAAGGCACTAATAATAATGTCATATATAATATTATTTTAATTTTAAGTGTTTAAATATAGGGATATTTATCAATAAATCTCATCTCACAAACAAGTACTCCAATTAGTCCCAAGTTTTTTCTATTGATTTGTTAAGTTCTATTAGTAGAGAGTTTCTTTCCGTGTGGTCTTATTTTTTATTTTGGTAGTGTTTGGGTGGACAACTATACCCTTTTATTAATGTGACAAGTATGATGTGATACTCCAATGTGACATGTATTAATGTGACACTCCAACAATGTGACATTCTAAAAAAATTAAAAAATCTTTAGTGTACTTTTCCTAAATGTGACAACGTGGCAGCTATAATGTGACACTCCAAAACTTTTACTCAAAAAAAAAAAAAGAAAAAACTCTTTAGTGTACTTTTTCCTAGTGTGACAACGTGGCAGGTATGATGTGACACTTTCAAAAAAAATAAAAGCTCTTTAGTGTATTTTTTCCTAATGTGACAATGTGACGGGTATGATGCGACACTTCAAAAAAAAAAACAAAAACTCTTTAGTGTACATTTCTCAAACGTGACAACGTGGCGAGTATGATGTGACACTTTAAAAAAATTAAAAATTCTTTAGTATACTTTTCTCAAATGTGACACTCTAACGTGGGAGAGTGGTTTGTATGTCACGTGTAATGCATCAACCCACAAAGCAAAAAGTATAAAAAGCCTTAGTATACTTTTGTGTTGTGTGTCACCCAATCACACGCATAACGTGGCAAGTTTTAAGCATACACCAAATAAAAACCTTACATAAAGTAGCCCATGATTAACCCAATGGCACTTGTGTCTTTTCTACAATAGAGAGAACCAAATGGATTACAAGAAAAAAATTAGGACCAAAATGAAACACAAGATCAACATTTAGGATTTATGGGTAACTTCCCCTTAAATGTACCTGAATATATACTCACAATTATATACTCCATGACTTATCCTTTTTATTAATTTTCTTATTAGTCCTTCAGCGTCCCGTTCATAAAAATCCAAAAAAAATGAAAAAATATAAAATAATAAATGATTTCATTAGAAAAGAGTAAGTGCCTTCTTGTTTTTGCCTAAAAATGCCTTTAGCTGATGTAAATGAATGCATATTTGAATTTTGTTGCATGTTAATGACACCATTAGCTACTCCAGGTCTATTTCTTTTAAGGTTTTTTTGATGCCATCCAACCTCTTCTCTAGCTAATAATAATGGGTATTGCAATGGATCGTAACAACCATGATAGTGTCGCACTCTATGCTTATGCCACGAATTTGAGTGAACTATAATATCACGTTCATGAGGTATAGTTGGGTTATTTCCTTCAATCCAAATTGTAGCTACCTGATCAGCTGATGGTGAGTTGAAAACCCTTTGATCCAACGTCACATTTGTACTTATATGGATTTGAAAAGTATCTAATGGAACATGTTCTAGTGTGCGCAAAAACTAAGCATACGGATTTTATGAAACTATCTCAATTAGTTTACCAATAACAACCTTACAAAGTGGTGCATCGTTTAGTTTACTCAATCTATTCTAAAGTTCATTGTCTGTATCGTAGAAGTACGACTGGAAATAACAAGGATCCTTACCATATGGAATCAAAGATGGCAAATCATAGTATATTTGACCTTGTGCACAAAATGTATAAACACCTCGTCTAGAATTTGCCAATTCCTTGTCTAATTTCACGCCAAATGATGTGATTATATGCTCAAATATGTCTACGAAATTCAATAGCCTCTATAGTTTGAGAAGTTGACAAGGTTATTAGACATTCTGGAACTTCGGGGCTTGCAAGCACTACTTATCCTTTATAGCAACAAAAGCTCGAAGGTTTATAGTCAAACCTTTTAGCTTTACAAAAGGTACAAGGTGTCATTTTAAGTAATTCATGCAATTCATGTGTCAGAGAGCAAACAATTTGCGATGATGCATCACCTGTTTTTCGTATATATTAAACAAATTATAGGCATTAGAATCAAGTCTATATAGTAAAAGATGTCAAAAATAATTATTAATTTTGTGTGTTTACCATTCGTTGGCATGCCCTTCCAAAGAGTAAGTTGTGTTGTCGAATTTGTTTGGACCTTTGCGTTTTCTTTTTCTATTATTTGAAATATTTTCAATATATTGTTTTCATTGTTTAGCTGTAAATCTGGCATATCAATTGTTTTGTTGAGCACGACGTTCAGAAATTGCATATGTGATAAATCCTTTGATTAGTAGTTGTAACAAACTATGAACATTTTTTTTTATTTCTTCATCGAAATTGACATACAAGTTCATACCATTGATATTGTCCGTCTCTTTTTGTTGGTGAAGGAGTATTTTCTTTCCTTATTGTAACCGATAATCTGGAAAAAAAATTAAATTAAATTAAATATTGACACAACTCTTTCACATTAGGTGATATTTAAATATTTTGAGTTTACATTATAAATTTGGATAATAATTTAAAAAAGAGAAGGAAAAATGTAAAGATAATGTGAATAAAATTTGAGTTAATTTTTTTTCCATAATATTTTATCTGATTCTATGATACATCTTAATAGTTTAATTTAATATTACTAATTAATTTTTTTGTAAATAAATTATTAAGTCAATTAATGATTTTTAATGATATGAGAAATATTTTTCAACGAAGAATTTTGATAATTTTATTGTTACATAGGAGAGCTGTCACGCCCTCAAAATAAACCTATGATACCATACATTCACGATAGAGAAATAAGTTTTCATATTAAAATCATCAGAGTATTCTTACAAAAGGTATTATATGTTGACAACAAAAGTAAATGCCCTATAGGCTTACAACTTTCCAAGTCAACACTTGGTTACAAAAAGAGAGTACTAACTCTACACAAAATAAGCCCTTGGCTTGATATACATGTAATACAACAAAAACAACCAAAAAGAGTCTATCAGCCTCAAGCCTCCCAAGCTACGTCCTTGGAGGTAGCATAGCCCCTGTACCTGAAAATGACGTCCCATAAAGGGTGAGCCAAAGCCTAGTAGAGATATGCTAAATATAATATGAGCAATAACTAAAACATGGGCATTTGATAAATGTTTAATTCATATGAACCCACATACAACACAATCCAATTCCATGACAAATAATCTACGTGTCATTTCACTTTCCCTCACTTATACAATTTCCTGATTAATACATATGGCTCAGAACTTGGCCAAACAGTTTAAATAAGAGTAACCCCCATATTAAAACACTTCCATAATTCACAATAGATACACATATTTGTTGTATCAATATCACATTCAAACACTTCCATACTTCACAAATGATACACATATTCGCTGTATCAACACTTCAATAGATACACATATTTGCTGTATCAATGGAGTCCATCCCCTATCTCCTCCCAAACAATATCCGGTTTAGGAGTCCATCCCCTATCTTCCCCTAAACCGTGGAGTACATCGCCTATCTCCTCCCACACAATACAATGTATATAAACACATATCATATACATAAACAATCAATACATAAATTTGATGTATTATTCCAACCGTCATATTCGATGACATATCCACATGATTAGTTTTAGTTCGCCTAATCGTCATGCATTGTCTACAACAATCAAGACTATCCTCCACCGATAGCCCAAAGCAATTATTTCTAAACAGATAATAAATGCATCAACAGATAAATTACCAACATTTTCAAAGGGTGAGTGATTAATGATTCCAACTCCACCATTCTATCTCATAGTGAGCCAATTTCATTATTTCCAACTCAATTTCACATTTCCATATTAAATGTCATTAATTACACTAATGACCCAAATATACCTAAACATGGCATTTTCTCCATTTTTCCATTATTGACCCAAAAGTCCAAATATTATCATTAAACATCAATAACCCCCCTTTTGGACCCAAAACATATACATATGAGTCAAATGAACAAAACCCCTCTTTCAATGTTACACATCTCAAACCCTAACTTCCCAAATCAAACCATTTATACAAAAAGCTCAACATTCATGTTAAAGCTCATAAAGATAAGTAGGAATCCCTACCTCAAGAGATGAAACCCAAAGAAGAAGATGAAGATGAAGAAATCCCGAAGTGCTCCAAATCAAGAAATCCTCAGATCAAAATGTAGCCCTCAACGATCCCCACACTTTTTACAAAGGCCCAAGGGTAGAAAATCACTCATACTAGATCAATCCCTAGAGAGAAGTTGGAGTTGTAGTGAGAGAAGCTCTCAAAATGGGCTTTTGAAAAAGTAAGAGAGAGAGTGAGAGTTGAAAAGTGATCCAAAATGACACAGCTGATATCTGATATACGCATGACCCGCTCACAGCTGATATCTGATATACGCATGACCCGCTCGAGCGGAGAACAGGACGTTTGAGCGTCAAGTACAAAAACTAGACCCGCTCAAGCGCAGAAGGGCCTGCTTGAGTGTCAGACACAAAAATAAAATACACCCGCTCGAGTGCAAAGGGAAACCCACTCGAGTGTACATTACTATCTTCTAGTACTTTTACAGACATAGACCACCCGCTCGAGCGCCAAGAGGCCCGCTCGAGCACGACCCGCTCGAGCATAATGAAATCCATTCAAGCGTGAAAAACACAACTACGGAAGTTTTGCAGAGGCACAAATGCTGAGAGTGTGCAAACTCCGCTAGAGTGCAAAGGGACCTGCTCGAGCGGACCACCAAAATTTTGGGCAACAAGAAATGGAACCAAGGCTCAACCCACCAGTTTGAAACACGCCCAATACATCCCAAAACTCAAATATATGGAATTAAAGGATGACAACGAGATATATACAACAACCAACTCCACGGAACCGAGTCCGGAATACGATTAAACAATAAAGGGAAAATCGGGATCGCTATAACCTTCCTCCCTTAAAGAATTTCGTCCCTGAAATTAAGTATAAGTTTTTCAAAAACAAGTTTTTCTCAATTCTCCACAGTATTACAACTCAATATTCCACAACCTGACCCATTATTGGTCATCTCATCTCTTTTCAAGAGGCAATTTACAACATTTTCCACAACATGCATTATCAACATGCATCTCAAAACACATTCGATGCCAACAATTCATTTGCATTTCTAAAACATCATTAACATATACAATGTTTAAATTAACTTCCATTATGAGGCAAGTTCCAAGATATATTTCCATAAACCAAAACATATACTATGTTTTACAACTTAAGACATAATCGATGCTCTTAAGGTTAATTAACATTACAAAATTTCCAATGCAAGATTACGCATTAACAAACATGTTCGGGTATTTCTCACAGACCTCTAACTCACGTTCCCAAGTGGCTTCTTCCACTCCGTGATGTTTCCACAAAACCTTTACCAAGGGAATGGTCTTACCTCACAAGACTTGATCCTGCCTATCCAAGACCCAAACCGGTCTCTCCTCATACGAGGCATCCTCGTCTACCTCCAAGTCGGTCCAATCCAATACATGTGACGGATCCGGCTCGTATTTCCGAAGCATACTAACATGAAACACGTTATGTACTCTGGATAGTTGCGGCGGCAAAGCTAAACGGTATGCAACCTCCCTGACCCTCTCAAGGATCTCAAAGGGACCGATAAACCGAGGGGACAACTTCCAACTCTTCCCAAACCTCATCAAACCCCGCCTAGGTGATATTTTCAAGAAAACATGATCACCCATTGTAGACCTCCCCGAACGTCCCGGGAGGGAATCCCGTTTTGTTCATTAGAGCTTACTACAGTTCAGGACTCAAATGTCACGGTTCTGAATCTAATCCCGCAAAGTGCAATGCGAGACCGATAAATCACCAAAGAGTCCAAATCCGGCAAATCGTTTTGAAAAATAGATTTTTAGAAAGAAGTGCCGAACATGGACTGCTTTGCCAGATACAGAGTCGCCACCTAAATATTTTATTTTGGAGGAATTTAGGAAACCCTGACTCATGCCTAAGGCCACGTGTCTGTCATCACCAAAGTTGCCTCGGCTCGGGAACTTAGGTACAATTGGGGAAGGTCACTTCGTGAGCACCCCCGCTCGCCCGATCAAAGATCGACCTCTACTAACCATGATATCGAGTTTTGAAAACATTATGTGCTCTTATTCCGGTTATTAGCCTAGAATTACTATGTGATGCGCGCAACATACAAGTATAGACTAGGTCGCCTGAGTTGGAACAAAACATTTCATGTTTGTTTTTGAAAGTGGTTTGCTACTTGCAAGTAGGCTAAAATGCGGATTTTGCCACCCTCAAGTGGGCTTAGAAAAACATGGTGATTTGCCACTATCTAGTGGGCTTAAAACTCGCAATCAATGAATTGTTCCAATTCAGATAATCCAACCTCCACCCACAGGCATTCAGGCAGTTATATCACATAAGCACTTAGCCTCATGGTAAGCATGCTATCATGGCAGTCACTCACACACATGCAAGGATGCTAAAGTATAAACACTTACCGAGTACTCCAAGCCAAAGAAAGAAGCTAATTAGAAATCATGCATGCATCCTAACTATGCTGAGATGCCTAATGCAACACATACAGGTATCCAACTAAGATAGGCTCGGCTATTCTAAGATGGCATATGAAATGCAACAAATGATACACGTATTTAACTCGGAATTGAAATACAATGCAGTTAGTATGATGTGCGGAGCCCGATGCATGCAATACAGATGAATGAATGCAAACATGCGAGCATATAGATGCTAATTGAAACATGCCCTAAAACTAACCATCATAAGCTGGTAAATAAAAGGGAGAAAGACGTGGGGTTGGAAGACATGCATCACATACACGCACACTTATTACAACATTGCCCTCATCGAAGGGTCCGAATAAATAATACAGACCAAATAAATAATTAACTACTCTAGCTAATTAAATATTACAAAACCCTAATTAATTAACAAATTAACTAATAAATGAAATAAACTAGTATGCAGATCTATGAACCGCCTCAGCTCTATTCTGAATGATGAAAGATGCATGCATGCTCGAGTCGCCTTGTCGGGAAATTCCTCGCAATGCCCCGATTTGCCTCTGTTTGCAATTGATCCCGGAATATTGTACAAAGCTCTAGAAGGCTGCTGGTTTCTGGTTTGCTGCAACAGAGAGCAAGAAAGGGGCATGGCAAAGAATTTTCAACACATGTGTGCACGACCACTCTCCCTGTCATTGCATAAGCTCTGGGGAGTGTAGTCCTCGATTCTCGTGCCATCAATCACGCATCTCGATGCATGATGGCCGAGGAGTCAAATTGCACGACTCAATGTGAAATGAATGCACATATAAACACAACAAGGCCTAAACTTCATCATGGGTAATCTGGAGTGTCGGCGACCGGAAATTGAGACACGTTTCGTCACTTTGAGTACAAAATGCCCCTCATTTCCCATGTTTGGACTAACCCTACTCTAAACACAATACAATGAAATGGCATACACAATGCGACTAACATGCCACCCTAAATGCAATGCAACCTAATCATGCTGGCATGCGAGGGATGATATGCACACATGCAACCTAGCATACGCAATGCTATGGACTAAAATGGCATACACAATGCACATGAGTTATATGGCATACACAATGCACACATACGAAGATGGACATACACAAAGGCATAATCAATGCATACACAATGCGATGGTCAAACATGCAGCAACATGAACCAAATGGCATACGCAATGCAAGGTGGACTTAAACCAATATGAGTGGACCTCAGCCACACTCAAATCAGTGGCCAAACATGATGGAATGAAAGGTAGAAACACTCATGCAAACATGCCCAATGCAAGGAACCGAACCTAAGGCATCGAATGCCACTCTACCAAAGCATGGCAAGGGATGACACATGGCATACAATGACACAAATTCCAGCTCTAAAATAGCATACAAGATGGTCTCGAAACATGGAAACACGTCACTCGATGCATGCTAGATGACTCGAATACTGAAACTAGTGGAATGGATTACACTATAGGTATGCAAAACAATGCTCAAATGATGAAACCAACCCCAAACAGTCCCTATGCAGGCCAAAATTAGTGGCTAAATGTGTTGGGATGGTGGCTCAGAATGCATTCCAATGAAGCTCATGCAATGGCCGGTAAATGAGGCATTCAAGCATAACTCTCAAGCGCGTTTAAAGAGTGAAAATCATGGGAATATGGCATACATGTAAGCTCTGAAATATGATTTGCAATGGCCCCAAAACATGAAAACACCTCAGTATATGCATGTGATGGACCTCAAAACTCAAAGTTAAGCATGGATATTGTACTATAAGCATGCAAAACAAGCATCATTCGACCATGAGACCCAAAAACAGAGCTAAGGCAGTCCAAAACATACACGAAATCAGTTTAAGGCAAGGCCAAAATATGCTAGGAAAGGCGGCCAAAACATCATACAGAACAAGCTAGTGAACCATGACTTACACTACAACTATATGAAGCATGTGAAGGACTACCAAACCAGCCAAAAAAAAAACATGGAATGCCAAAATATGATAAAAAACCACTGGAACTCGGTTAACACATGCTAGAATGAGGTGCTCCTTTGAAAGGCAATGCAAGGGGTTACTCCACACGTGCAAGATAGACATCAAAAATGGAAAAACCACCTCTGGAAAGAGGTTATGAAGGCCCTAAAACTCATCAAAAAGGGCTTGAAAGGGGGCTAGGAAGCATGCAAGTGAAGGCTCCTTTGAAAGGCCATGAAGAGGGTTACTCTACACATGCAAGATGGACACTTAACATGGAAAAACCACCTCTGGAAAGAGGTCATCCAGGTCATAAAACTCACAAATAATAGCCTGAAACATGGCTTGAAAGCATGCAAATAGGGGCTCCTTTGTAAGGCTAAGAAAGCTAGTAAATAAGATAAGAGGTGAGAGGATCACCCCTCTCTGATTTTGATGCTCAAAAATACATAATAACCACTGAAAATCTGCTGGATTTCAGTGGTAAAAAGGGCCAACAAAGCTCAACACAAAAGCCCTAATGCATGGCTCAAAACAAAGAGATATGAAGCATGCAAAGGGGGTAGACGACCCCCAACAGAAAAGAGGTCTTAAACAAACATGTTAAGAAGCTTAAAAAAAGAATTTTTTCAGTTTATGACAATGCCCAAATATGCTTGCAAATGGAGCTAAGATGTGAAGCAAAATAATGCTTAAAAGGGGGAAATGAGCGTTACCCTTGTAGAGAAGGCCTCCAGCAGCTTCTGACCAAAGTAGCAAACCTTCAACCTCTGAAAACTAGCTCCAAGGTTCTTGGATGGATGGTGGAAGGGTTAAGCTAAGGGTTGGTATGCAAAGGGCCAAGAACTATGGAGTATTTGAGCACAAAAGAGAGATATAGAGAGGTGTATATTGTATGCCTTAGAAGCAAAGTCTGAACCCTTGCAATGGAAGAGGACCTCTTCCTTTATAGAGGAGAGGGGCTAAAGCTTCCTCAAGAAGCTTAAAACCAAGCTTAAAGATCCTTCATACACGTGTATGGAGGATCAATTCTGAGGCTTCCAGCTGGCACAGCTGGCTAACACTCAGTGAGACAAAAAAGGAGAAAGCTGGCTGACTAGTTCAGGTGGTCGGCCGACCACTCCCCCTGGTCGGCCGACCAGGGTCAAAAGGTTCAAGTGTTCGGCCTGCTCCTAGGGTGGTCTCCAAGCTGAAAGCAATCAAGTGGTGTAGTAGGAGACCTACAAAAGTGGCTCAAAAACCAAGGAGACCAGCTTCCTGACAAGAAAACTGGCCGGCAGGAGAAGAGGTGGTCTCCAAGAGAAAAGGTGATCTCCCACCCTTGTACCACCTTCGAAACAATGAAAATAGGGTCCACACCAAAAATGAACCAAGACGGATGCAAAATGAGGGCTCGGGAGCCAAAACGCACAGTCGGGTGCCCCGAAAACTGACTGTTAAGCATCAAAAGTGGCATGCGACCACGAAGGTGGTCTCCCGGGCCACAGTGTCCCTCTAGAGAGAGGAAACAAGGTGTGTGCCAAAAACCGGAGCAAACGAAGAAAGTTAAGCGGTCCCGAACCAAGGCGCACAGCCGACGGCTCCAAAAATCGAAAACTGGTCTCCAAACGGGAACAGTGGTCTACGACCACGAAAAGTAGCCTACGGCCACTAAGAGATGGTCTCTGAGACCTCTCCCTCCCCTCGGGAAGAGAAAACAGAACCTGGTTCGCAAATTGAGGCAAAGCACAAAAGAGTCCCGAAGTTCGGATGCAAGGCTCTCAGCCGAGACTCCGTAACCTCAGAACGAGCACAATATGCGCAATCACTGAGTGCTCAATCGATGACGTCTGAGTCTTAAGGTTGGTCAAAAATGGGGTGTCTATACCCGTCTCCAATGCCGAAGGTCTGCTCCTACGGTCGGCATAACTCTTTTGACAACTCTGGGCTGTAACAAGCCTCCTACGGATAAGCTCAACTTTCTCCGTCATTTCCCTCACCAACTCCGGGCCCAACAAAGGTGCATCACCCACCTTAGCCCAACAAATTGGAGACCTACAAGGCCGGCCATACAAGGCCTCAAACAGTGCCATACCGATACTCGACTGAAAACTGTTGTTGTAGACAAACTCCACCAAGGGCAAGTGCCTCTCCCACGACCCACTAAAGTCAAGAACACAACCTCAAAGCATATCCTCAAGGATCTGAATAGTACGCACGGATTGCCCGTCAGTCTGAGGATGGTAAGCCGTCCTAAAGGTCAATCTAGTGCCCAAGGCACTCTGCAAACTCTGCCACAACCTAGCAGTAAAACGAGGATCTCTATCTAAGACGATCGTCACTGGGACCCTGTGCAACCTCACTATGTCCCGAATATACAGATCGGCAAGATGATCTACCGAATCTCTCACGCGCATAGGGATAAAGTGCCCCGACTTAGTGAACCGGTCCACAACCACCCAAATAGCATCGCTACCCCGCTGAGTCCTCGAAAGACCTACAACGAAGTCCATAGTGACATGCTCCCGCTTCCACTCGGCAATAGGCAAGGGTTGCAACAAACCCGCTGGCCTCTGATGCTCGGCCTTCACTTGCTAACAAGTAATGTAATAACCCAACCCTCGTACATGATTCTGGTATCTAGTCAGTCCTCTATTCTGTGTTTTTGAATGTTTATTGTGAAATTCTATGTGAAACTACATTTAATTAAGTGAATCTTGGAAATATGGATTCCTATATGTTTCATAAGCAAATTATCTGTTACACTTAAAATGTTTGAATCAGAAATTGAGAGCCTTAGAGGCTTGATAATCCGAAATTGATTTGACATTGGCAATCTGCATGATTTTCAAGCTATAATGAGATTTTCTGTGAAATTTCAATTTGGGATGATTAAACGATTGAATTTTGTCCTTATTCACCTTTAGATATACATATATGCTTATGTTTCCCTACATATTTGACTTAAGGGCTTCATTTCAAAATATCTCTTGATAGAAAAGATTAGAAGAGGGTAGGGTTTGAGAGGTAAGATGAGAAATCATCAAAGAAGGTTGGGAATTTGGGAGACTTAAGCTCAAGGTATGGAGTGTCACCTCAATCAACATCTCCTCTCTTGTATTGGGATAGGAATTTCCTACGTATTCATGTAAATTGAGAGTTGTGTTGTAGTGTGTTATTTATAGAATTGAAGGGGCATTTTATCATGTAGTGGTTGTGTTAATTTGAATCATAAAAAGGAAATTTCATACTATGTTTGATTCTACATGCTTGCACTCAATTATGTGGACATAGCCTAGTGTGTATGTATGTTAGGTGTTTATGAAGTTAGGAATCTCATGAATTGACTTATGTTTATGGGTTTAAAGATCAATGATCTAGTTCCTATCTAGAGTGGTATGTGGTTGTAAAACATATGTTTTAAACCTATTTGGAATCATGAGAACACTTGCTAAAAATTGGGTTTTATTGGAAATTTCGGACTGAAAATATGCAGGATCACCGCACATGCGGGAGTCATGGCCGCACGTGCGGAACCAATTGCTGCACGTGCGGGGGTCATGGCTGCACGTGTGGGAAAATGGGAAATTTTGGCATTTTGGTTCTGCTTAAAAAGCACGTGCGGGGGCATTTTGCCGTACGTGCGGGGCTCACAACCGCACGTGCGGCCCAAGCTGAAAAACATGGAATGCTCCGTTTTGCGTGCTGGACCCTCTAATACTTTCAGAATCTGTATTTGATATTGTTTTGATGTCTGTAAATTCAATCGAAGTTAAGCGAGTCAGGAAACGATTTAATAAAGAAAAGAGAACTAATTTGTGATCTTGTATGTGTGTAGAACGCGCTCTGGGAGAAACAAGCACTCCGTTGCAGCACTGTGAGTAACAGTACTATAAATGTACATTATTTACCGTTAATAATTATTATTATTAACATTCTGTTCTCCGTGGTCAATTAAGTTAACATGTATGTGGAATGGGAATTGGTGTGAACTTATGTAAACATTGAAAGATTTGGCACACACCGATATGACACAGATATCTACCTAGAGTGGATCATCAACACGAATAAGTGGATAAGACTACAGGTTGTTTTGTACGTTAATAACCGATGAGAAATTATGTTAAACAACATAATTATGAACCTATGAATGATTCAATCCGAAGAAAGATTTGAATATCAATAACATGATTATGTGACTCACGTTATGATGTGAATGGCTCCACCCCTATTAATGTAATGGAGCATTTACCTTTTGTTCATCGTTAATATTATTGTTCTGTTATTGTGGGTCAATTATGTCGATCGGAAATCGGTGTAACTTATGTGATCGTTGAAAGATTGCATACATCGGTATGACTTTGGGAACCATTCTATTCTGTCAATAACGAATATTAACCCTCTGTTAACTATAAGTAAACTACGTCGTTTTTCAACGAGTAAATGGAACTTATGTTTGTCCGGGAATAATGATAGCTGTGTGATTTTTGAGATTATCTCGTCATGTTATATATAGTACCGAGGTTGTTCGGAACCTATAATATGAATGTAAAGATCTAACATCATTATGTGACCACGTTGGAATATGAATCATTCTATCCTTGTTAAGCGAGCGGTCAATACATATATGCCCTCTGTTAATAGTTGTTATTATTATTCTGTTATACGCAAGACAAATGTATCAAGTTATAATTCAACTAAGGGAAGTTTACGTGCATGTTTGTGTATGGTATTCTTACGAAACTGAGATTATTATGTTTCTGGTTATCCGTTCCGGTTATGCAATGATATGATATGAATTGTTCGGTCGTTAAGACCTCATGATTTCTGGTATGGAACAAAGTGATGTGCGGAACTAAGTACTATAGTGTGAGTCACCTCTAGAATCCGTACGAGCCACCTCTTGAGTCCATACATATGTGAACTGCGCTTAAAGCCAATGTGAAAGTTATGAGGCCTATGGCCGTTCTGTGAAAGTTATGAGGCCTATGGCCATTTTGTAAGATCTGTTAGTATGAAACAAAGTGATGTGCGGAACTAAGTGCTGCAATGCGAGTCACCTCTAGAATCCGTATGAGCCACCTCTTGAATTCATACACGCATGTTAAGGGCTTTATGCCATTCTGATACGGGCTTCATGCCATTCCGATACGGGCTTCATGCCATTCTGATAAGGACTTCATGCCATTCTGTTAAGGGCTTTATGCCACTATGTTAAGGGCCTCGAGCCATTCTGTTTAAAATTGGACCCAAGGCCGTTCTAAACTTGGTACAGAATCAAATTAACCATATGCCTCTTTATTTATATATGCATTGATATGTATTATAATTCAAGTTGAGCATTGAATTGTTTGTGTACTATTATTTACTGAGCTTCGCTCACTTTGCGTTATGTTTGTTCTGTAGGTAATCACTTTGGAAGTCCGTCTTAACCTTTGATACTCGCCCTTCAGTCGTCAACCTCAGTGTGTCCAGGCACCCAGACCAAGCCCATGCATTTCTGTGGATTTTTGTTAAGATTCTGGCTTGCTCTATAACTGTCTACCTAAGATTAAAATGTATGTATATGACCCCTTTCTTTACCAATATTTGGTCATACACTCAGAAAAAGGGGCTGAGTATGTGTATGTGATCCTGACATGTTAGTATTAGCTCCATGGATGTTATTCTGTATGTTATTTGTAATATTAAATGCTTTCGTTCAGGCCCCATACGTTATATACATCAGGTTTTATGTTCGTTTCTGAGATGGTCATGCCCAAACTTTTAGGGGCGGGTTTGGGGTGTGACAAGTAAGGCACTTAGACACGAAAACTGCCATATCCTTCTTCATACCCCGTCACCAAAACTGGCGACCCAAATCACGATACATCTTGGTGCCTCTCGGATGCACCGCAAGGCGTGAATGGTGAAACTCTTGGAGTACCTCCTCTCGGCAAGACTCCGGTACAAACAAACGGTATTGGTATCTCACACTCCGGTCGGGATACTCAGTCAAACCCTTCTCAACCAGCCCACTGGAGATCTTTTCTTGGAGGGATTCCACTTCAAGGTCACCTCTCTGTGCCTCTAACACTCGAGTCACAAGTGTAGGCTGCGCAACAACAGAAAACAAGGCCGCAGCCTCAACGGATTCGCCCAGAAGCAAATCAAACTCGCCAAGAGTACCCAACATCTCCCACTCCCGGATGGCTATACAAGCTATATCACTAATGGATTTCCTGCTAAGGACATCGACCACTACATTGGCCTTTCCCAGGTGATAGTGCAACTCAAAGTCATAATCCTCAATGAACTCCATCCACCTCCTCTGCCTCAAATTCAAGTCTCTCTGTGTAAACAGATACTTCAGACTCTTATGATCCGAGAATACTTCAAATCTCTCACCGTACAGATAATGCCTTCAAATCTTCATGGCAAAGATCACCGCTGTTAATTCTAGGTCATGAGTAGGGTAATTCCTCTCGTGTATTTTTAACTGACGTGAGCCATAGGCAACCACTTTCCCCTCTTGCATCAACACACAACCCAAACCCTCTCG
Organism: Camellia japonica; assembly: GCA_030407325.1. Taxonomy (NCBI): domain Eukaryota; kingdom Viridiplantae; phylum Streptophyta; class Magnoliopsida; order Ericales; family Theaceae; genus Camellia; species Camellia japonica. Next base: position 168,856,642 of record JAPPVO010000032.1, read on the forward strand.
TGAGGCATCACAATATATTGCATAACCCAACCCTCTCTCCGGAATAATCAAAACCGGAGCGGTGGTCAATCTAACTTTCAACTCTTGGAACGACTTTTCACAAGTCTCACTCCATACAAATTTGACCCCTTTCTGCGTCAATCTAGTCAACGGTGACGCTAGCCTGGAGAAATCTTTCACAAACCGACGGTAATACCCAGCTAATCCCAGAAAACTGCGGATCTCAAAAAGGCTCTTAGGCTGTGCCCAATCCCGTACTGCCTCTATCTTGGATGTATCAAAAGACACCCTTCCCGGATACCACACGGCCTAAGAACTTGACCTCTCCTAGCTAGAACTCACACTTCCCAAACTTGGCATACAGCCTATGGGCTCTAAGTAACTCAAGCACCACTCTCAAGTGTTCTTCGTGCTCCTCCTCAGAAGGTGAATAAATTAGAATGTCGTCCACGAAGACGACTACAAAGCGATCTAGGAATTCCCGGAAGGGAAGATCCAGTTCATCAAATCCATAAACACTGCTGGTGCATTGGTGAGCCCAAAAGGCATCACCAGAAACTCATAGTGGCCATACTGCGTACGGAATGCCGTCTTCGGAATATCCTCCTCCCTGACCCTCAACTGGTGGTAACCCGATCTCAAGTCTATCTTAGAGAAACAACGGGAACCCTTCAACTTGTCAAACAAATCATCTATATGGGCATAGGGTACTTATTCTTAACCGTAGCTTGATTCAACTTCCGGTAATCGATACAAAGTCTCAAGGCACCATCTTTCTTTTTAGCAAAGAGGGCCGGTGCTCCCCACGGCGACACACTAGGGCGAATAAAACCCTTATCTAGTAATTCCTGGAGCTGCATCTTCAACTCACTCAACTCGGCTGGGGCAAAACGATAAGGTGCCATAGAAATCGGCGCCGTGTCGGGCACTAAATCAATGGAGAACTCAATCTCTTGATGAGGTGGCAAACTAACGAGATCCTCGGGAAAGACGTCCAAATACTCATAAACCACCTTCGGCAATACAATCTGGGTCTCTTCACACTCGCTACTCATAAAGCTAGCAAGCAGACCACTAAGTTCACTCCGCCCTCGCGGATCATACACCGGTGGCAACACACTACCAACCCGATCCCCCAAGAAATGGAAACAATCCCCGCTCAAGGTACAAACAGTGACCCTCTGGCGGTAACAATCAATAACAGCCCGGTATGACGATAGCTGGTCCATATCCAAAATCACATCAAAACCCGACATAGCCATAACTACAAAAGAAAATGGAAGTCAGCGATCAGCTACCTCTATATCACATCCTCTACACTCTTGTTTCAAAATCAATTCGCCCCCAACAGGCGATACAACACAAATAGGAGATGCTAGCTGTGCCAACTCCAACCCCAAAACAGATGCAAATGCAGTAGATATAAAGGAATGGGATGCACCCGTATCAATTAACACATTGGCAACCGAGTTGCAAAACAGAAAGGTACCTCTCACAACCGATAGAGTCGGTACTAGATCCTGCGCGGTAACAGCATACACACACCCAGTAGGCCCCTGATCTACCTGCTCACCTCTAGGAGCAAATGACTGCTGCACAGACTGGGACGAAGAAGCCCCATGATTGGCCCTCGAGGCCTGTACTGACTGTGCTGGCTGAAAACTCTGCGTCTGCCTAGAACCAGATGCACCCGAGGTGACACCCAACTGCGGGCAGTACCTCTTCAGGTGCCCTGCCTGACCACACTGATAACAGGATAGTGGCTGACCTCTGCTCTGACTCTGGCCTGAGGTCGAGTCGATGATGAAGCAGCTCTCTGATCTCCTCCTCTCTGTGGGCAAGCTGGAGACTTGTGGCCCAGCTGACCACATTTGAAGCAAGTAACGTCTCCCTGGCTGCCTCTCCCAGAACCTGCACTCGGCAGTGGAAAGGTCGATCTAGTAAAAGCTCCCTAGGACTGCTGAAGATTAGAACCCCTCTGCCTCCTGCCGTCCCCCTGACCATCCTGACTCCTCTTGGAGCCTCTCTGCCTCTCATCCTCCTCCTGCATCATAGTCTCCATATGGGCTGCAGCATCCACCAGACGTCCATACTCTCGGATCATAGAAACCCCAACTCTAGTCTTGAGGCCGTGCCTCAACTTCCTCTCAAACTCAATGCAGCCGCATTTCTCGGCAGCCACAAGCTCAGGAGCAAACCTCGACAAGCTAGTAAATGCGGCCTCAAACTCGGCCACAGACAAACCCAGCTGCTTGAGCTGACAAAACTAGTCTCTCAACTTCTCACTGACAGCTGGAGACAGAAACTTCTCCTAGAAAGCATCCACAAAGGCCTCCCATGTACCACCAATACGGCCCCTCATGTATTTCCACCACTGACCCGCATCTCCCTTTAGCTGGAAAGATGCCAAGGTTACCTTCAATGCTCCGTCCTCAATGCCAAGCATCTCAAACGTTTTAGTCATCCGTTTGAGCCATTCATCTGCCTTAAGTGGCTCTTTCGGATCCCCAACAAATTCGTCCGGGTTAGACCGGAAGAACTCCCTCTTTAGAAAAGAAGGCCCTGCATCAACAACCTGGGCCTGAACTGGATTCTCAGCTCTGAGAATGCCCATGGACTCCCTCAAAGCCCCTACTATCTCGCGGGCTAAGATACCCATAGCCTGCTGACCTGCTGGTTCGGCAACATTGGCCTAACCAACACCCTCTTGCTGTTCCGGAATCTCATCCGGTATATGCATCTCCTGCCTCCCTGGCCTACCTCACCTACCACCACGTCTCCGTCTTGACATCCTAATAAAGGTAACGAAGAATATTAGCACATTCATAAATGTGCCGAAACTAAAACACTCGCGTCCTAATACATGGACAACTGTAATTCACTCCACGTAAGCACATAATCACATAAGCACCTACGAATTTCATTTCCGGATAATGATAGTCCCGAGGCGTTACCTGAGTTTCGGTTAGAAACAACATTGATCAAGTGCTTTTCCAACAAGACTCACAAAAACCCGAGGACCCAATCAGCATCCTAGAAACTAAATCCTATACCCAAGTAGTCACATAAACATGTTATCAAATAAACACATACTATCATACAAAAGTCTCTAACAAGCGAGACAAACCCATTGTGATGCTAATCACTTCCCACGTACCCAAAGTATTCAAACCCGGTAGCTCTGATACCAAGTTGTCACGCCCTCAAAATAAGCCCATGATACCATACATTCACGATAGAGAAATGAGTTTTCATATTAAAATCATCAGAGTATTCTTACAAAAGGTATTACATGTTGACAACAAATGTAAATGCCCTATAGGCTTACAACTTTCCAAGTCAACACTTGGTTACAAAAAGAGAGTACGAACTCTACACAAAATAAGCCCTTGGCTTGATATACATGTAATACAACAAAAACAACCAAAAAGAGTCTATCAGCCTCAAGCCTCCTAAGCTACGTCTTTGGAGGTGGCATAGCCCCTATACCTGAAAATGATGTCCCATAAAGGGTGAGCCAATGCCTAGTAAAGCTATGCTAAACATAATATGAGCAATAACTAAAACATGGGCATTTGATAAATGTTTAATTCATATGAACCCACATACAACACAATCCAATTCCATGACAAATAATCTATGTGTCATTCCGCTTTCCATTACTTATACAATTTCATGATTAATACACATGGCTCAGAACCTGGCCAAACAATTTAAATGAGAGTAACCCCCATATTAAAATGCTTCCATAATTCACAATAGATACACATATTTGCTGTATCAATATCACATTCAAACACTTCCATACTTCACAAATGATACACATATTTGCTGTATCAATGGAGTCCATCCCCTATCTCCTCCCAAACAATATCCGGTTTAGGAGTCCATCCCCTATCTTTCCCTAAACCGTGGAGTACATCCCCTATCTCCTCCCACACAATACAATATATATAAACACATATCATATACATAAACAATCAATACATAAATTTGATGTATTATTCCAACCGTCATATTCGATGACATATCCACATGATTAGTTTTAGTTCGCCTAATTGTCATGCATTGTCTACAACAATCAAGACTATTCTTCACCGATAGCCCAAAGCAATTATTTCTAAACAGATAATAAATGCATCAACAGATAAATTACCAACATTTTCAAAGGGTGAGTGATTAATGATTCCAACTCCACCATTCTATCTCATAGTGAGCCAATTTCATTATTTCCAACTCAATTTCACATTTCCATATTAAATGTCATTAATTACACTAATGACCCAAATATACCCAAACATGGCATTTTCCCCATTTTTCCATTATTGACCCAAAAGTCCAAATATTATCATTAAACATCAATAACCCCCTTTTCAGACCCAAAAAATATACATATGAGTCAAATGAACAAAACCCCTCTTTCAATGTTACACATCTCAAACCCTAACTTCCCAAATCAAACCATTTATATAAAAAGCTCAACATTCATGTTAAAGCTCATAAAGATGAGTAGGAATCCCTACCTCAAGAGATGAAACCCAAAGAAGAAGATGAAGAAATCCCGAAGTGCTCCAAATCAAGAAATTCTCGGATCAAAATGTAGCCCTCAACGATCCCCACACTTTTTACAAAGGCCCAAGGGTAGAAAATCACTCATACTAAATCAATCCCTAGAGAGAAGTTGGAGTTGTAGTGAGAGAAGCTCTCAAAATGGGTTCTTGAAAAAGTAAGAGAGAGAGTGAGAGTTGAAAAGTGATCCAAAATGACACAGCTGATATCTGATATACGCATGACCCGCTCGAGCAGAGAACAAGATGCTCGAGCGTCAAGCACAAAAACTAGACCCGCTCGAGCGCAGAAGGGTCCGCTCGAGCATCAGACACAAAAATAAAATACACCCATTTGAGCGCAAAGGGAAACCCGCTCGAGCGTAGATTACCATCTTCCAGTACTTTTACAGACATAGACCACCCGCTCGAGCGCCAAGAGGCCCGCTCGAGCGCGACCTGCTGGAGCGTGAAAAACACAACTGCAGAAGTTTTGCAGAGTCACAAATGCTGAGAGTGTGTGAACTCTGCTCGAGCGCAAAGGGACCTGCTCGAGCGGACCACCAAAATTTTGGGCAACAAGAAATGGAACCAAGGCTCAACCCACCTGTTCGAAACACGCCCAATACATCCCAAAACTCAAATATACGAAATTAAAGGATGATAACGGGATATATACAACAACCAACTCCACAGAACCGAGTCCGGAATGCGATTAAACAATAAAGGGAAAACCGGGATCGCTATAACAGTTAGAAAAAAAAATTTGACAAATAGTATAATTGATTATGAGTGATAAGTCCAATGCCATTCTGGATTCTACGAAGTTGATCTGATCTTGCTACGAAACCCACCCGCCAAAAGTTTGAAATTCAAAATCAAAAAGACAAAAGAAACAAAAAAATATTGACAAAGTGATAGTATAATTGGATATGAGTCATGAGTCCAAAACATTCAAGGTGCTTGATAGTAGATTGTAATGTTTGAAGGTGTTTGGTTATTTTAAGGTGTTTGATGTTTGAAAGTGTTTGAATTTCGAAAGATGGCTGTGATTGTTTGTATGCAATATTAATAATTAATTTTTTTATGCAATATTAATAATTAAATTTTTTGTAAATGAATTATTAAGTCAATTAGTGATTTTTAATGATATGAAAAATATTTTCCAACGATCAATTTTGATAATTTTATTGTTGCATAGGAGAGTAGTTAGAATTTTTTTTATCTTTTTGGGTTTGTTTACTTAAGTTACAAAATTTAACAAAGAGTAGTAATAATGAGAACTTTAAGTGTTTTTAACATTAAAATCTAAAATTCTTATAAATAAAATCTTGTTACAATCAGATAAAGTTAATCAACTAATATATTATCAAGTGATAGACAAGAATGAGATAATTTATCAAAGAAGAATAGTTTTTACACCCTCAGAAAAATTATAAGAATATTAGGAATGAATATATCTTTAAAATTAAAGTACGTACGCAAGGAAAATTAACCTCTACAGGTAGATGTCTATCATTAAGCTGAAAGGCTACAAGGTCATGCTTACAAGAAAGAGATAATTTATCAAAAAAAAATAGTTTTTACACTCACAGAAAAATCATAAGAATATTAGGAATGAATATATCTTTAAAATTAAAGTACGAATGCAATGAAGGTACTTTGCACCACTATTTTGATGTTACAATGTTCCAAAAATTCTATTGAAGAATTCGTTGGCAACAATTTTTTATTCAACTACTTCAAAGATTCACTATTATCAGCTAACCAAACTTTATGTGATAACAAATATAGTATTATTCAATTGGATACCTTGATGGTCTTGATACATAGAGAGCACACAAAATCTGAAACACCGAAATATTTTGCAGAGTTACTGGTGGATTTAAAACCTAGGATCAACATCATCAGACAAACATGAAACAAAAGAGATGCATACCTTGTAAAATAACAAATATATGAAACAAAAGAGATGCATATACCTCATAAAATAATAAATATAGTATGGTTCAACACCTAAAGCCCATGAGCCTCTACATAGACTAAAGGAAAAAAATATATATATTGACAAAGTGATAGTATAATTGGATATGAGTCATGACTTCAAAACATTCAAGGTATTTGATAGTATAATTGGATATGAGCCATGAGTCCAAAACATTCAAGGTATTTGATAGTAGATTGTGATGTTTTAAAGTGTTTGGTTATTTTAAGGTGTTTGATGTTTGAAGGTGTTTGAATTTCAAAAGATGTCTATGTTGTTTGTGGTTTTGTTGATATTTAATTTAATAAGTTTGAGAGGGTACTTTTGAAATACACAAAAAGTAGAAAATATGGCAATTTTTCACACTTTTATAATAGTAGTAAATATATAGTAGATACCAGATATATTTAATAAATATAAATGGGGTAAGAAAACCCAACATGGTCAAGCCGGGAAATGTAACGTTATGACTTTTTTGTAATTTATTTTCTTAAATTTTCTAATTATTTTATTTTTAACACAAAATTAATGGAAAGATGCTCAATGAGTTTGCTACTTTGTCTTTTGTCGTAGCCTCAATAGACGACGACGATACGGGGTAAAATGATTATTAAAAAAATAAAAATAAATTACACTTTCTACTTTAATATTTTAGGCTAAACTATAGTCGCTTTTCTTAATTTTTTTTTAAAAATATAGATAATTTTATAATTTTAATATAATTATATTCGGTTTTTTTTATAGTTTTAATTCATATAATAATTAGGTTATTTTTTATCAATAATTCGTTAGTCGCATGAATAAAAAATAATATATTAATATATTTTCAATTAAAATATATATTTAACTTTATTTATTTTAATGTATTTATCATGTATTAGTTTCAGTCGCTTTAACATTATTAAAAAATGTCAACATAATTATGTAAAACATATAAGGGTAATTGTATTATTTTTCAAACCTCAAAGACTATTAAAATTTATTTTGGTCTTTACTTTTTTAATTCTAACCGTCAATCTCTTATACTTTGGTCCAATCACAATATAACCCTTTCATTAATTTAATATTAAATTATTTAATGAAAATTTTCATATAACTCTCATATGGCATCCTTTTTTATAATAAAAGCATAATTTATTTATTTTTCTTTTCTGTTTCTCAATTATAACTCCATCATTTTTCCATAATCATTTTTTTCTACATTACTTATGGCTATTGCTCTTCATTATTATCGCCACCCATATCCCTTCACCACATGCTTTTTATTATTTATCACTATATTTCTTTTGCCCAACAACTTTACACTTTACTATTAACTGATGCCATCCATAGGTAGTGGAGAAATTGGTGTATTCAAGGAGCAGTGAGGGATGGGTCCAAAATCAGATTTTGGCATGATAAGTAGGTGGAGGCCTCTGTTTCAGTCAGAATTCCCTCTTCTTTACAATGTTTCTACAGACAAGGAAGGTCTTCTTCATCATTTCTTCCACAGGAAACCTAGCTCGGATGTTTGGAATTTTCCTTATAGAAAAGTGCTATATGACTGGGAATTGATTAAAGAAACCAGATTTGTTAATATCTTATCCTCATCACCTCCTTTGAGTCTTGACAGTGTTGACTGTCAAGTACGGGCTAATTGTTCTTTTTCTGTCTCTGCCCTTTATTCATTCAGCAGTTCACTATTTGACCCTCAATTCAAATCAGTAAGTTTGTCTAGTATAATGTTTTACCCCCCCCCCCCCCCAAGTTCTCTTTTTTGGTTGGCTAGCTTGGAAAAACAGAATCAAATTTGCGGAGTTTTTGCACAGAATTGGCGTATTAGGCAGTAGTGTTTCCTCCCTTTACCCATTTTGTAGCACTGAAATTGAATCTGCTTTTCATGTCTTGCTTCACTGCCCTTTCTCCAGGTTTACCTAGTCTTTGGTGATTCATGACTGGGGTTTTAATTGGTATATTCAAGGATCAGTGGAAGGTCTCTTTAATTGGTGGATGGTGGAAAGGAAAATTTGGAAAGCGATTCCCTTAGTTGTTCTTTGGTCTCTTTGGAAACATATGAATGAGTGTGTCTTCTCTTTGGCACCACCCAATTCCTCTGGTCTATGTGAACGCATCAAAGTTAAAACAACTCTTTGGCTCAAAGCATCTACAAAGGATTTTCGTTTCTCAATTGATGATTATGTGTTCAAGTATAATCAAATCAGAGGTTGAATTTGCTGCTGGGCTTCTGTTTCTTTCTTTTCTTCTCTCTTTGGTTGGTTCCCCTCCAACCTGGGGATAACCTTGAGCCATTCTCTCGGGTGCCATTTGTTTTGGTATTAGTTTGTTAGCTTGCTGCTGTCTTCCCCCATCTTTATTGATTGTTTCTTTGCTCCACATTGTTATAATCAATAAAGTTTTCTTTACCGATCAAAAAAAAAAAAAAAAAGGTGGTGGAGAAATGGCGAAATAGATTGAAGTAACATAAAAAGTAATGTAGTTACAATATAAGAAAAAAGTTAAAGTTGATAGATATAACAAAATAAGAAATAAAAAGGAAATTGTATTTTCCACTAAAAATACCTTATATTAGGGTCACATGAAATTTCTACTAACTAATTAACAAAAGGACTAAAATAAAATTAGGTAGGAAATGTAAGGGTATAAAGTGTAATTTACTGTATTTTGTTATCCATGCTCCCCAAAACAGCTCCTTGTTAGAGCTTCCAGATTCCAATTGTGAGAAGTGTGTGTGTGTGTGTGTGTGTGTGTGTGTGTGTGTGTGAGAGAGAGAGAGAGAGAGAGAGAGAGAGAGAGAGAGAGAGAGAGCATCGATAAGTCGAGAACAAAAAAACATACAGAGAGCAAAGAGTGATGGTGGCGGAGATGTCAAAAGGACTAGTGGCGACTCAGACACAGAACCCAGTAGCTCATTGGCAAGCCAAGTTCAAGGAATTTGAGGCAGGGTTCAAGGCATGGTTGGCCAAGCAGTTGTTGCCAGTGGAGGCCGCCGTTGTCACCGCCACCAGTGCCGCCATAGGTGCTTTCATGGGCACCCTCACCAACGACGTCTCTTCTTCTTTCCCCACCCATCTTCCTAATGCTGCCTCTATGAATCCCTAAGCCATGGCCTCTCTCCAGCAAACCCAGGTTTTTTTTCCCATCCTCATCCTTACCCTCCTAATTATTCATATATTACTTATTTTTCATGCATACCTATACGTGTGTTATTCTATTGCTGGCTTCACAAATTAGGTTTTGTGCCAAATTAGGGTTTTTTTGGGGAAGGGGGGGGGGGGAGGGGTTTGGTTCACTACGAGTGTGTTTGATTGGACGGACTAGATAAAGGGATTAGAATCTGGGACTATTAATCTCCGGATTATTTGGTTGAATTGGATGTGTATCTTTGTTTGTTTTTCCATAGAATTAGATGTCTGAAAATGACTAATTTTAGCAAATCCATGTTTGATTGAACGGACTGGATAATGATAAATATTCAAAAGCCTATTTTACCATCATAATTCAAAAATTATAATTTAACAACACTAAAAAATTTTAATTTATAAGGTCATAATTTTTAACTTATTATTTTTAATTAAATTCAATTTATAATTTATAATTTATATTTTTTATTTAATATATAATTTTAAATTAACAACACAAAAAAATTAATTTTTAAAGGTTCAACAGACTATTTTATCGTTTTTCAATTGTTTACTAAGTAATAGAATGAGGATAAAATGGACATTTCACACATTAGTCCCATGGGATGCCTGTAACGCCCCGAAATAATTCAACATGGATTACCCACATTAATTACAATAATTCTTCCTTCTTTGCATAATTAATAAATGACTCTTTACAAAAGTTCCACATGCGGATACACATTCAAAGATAAAAGAACACTTGAATCTATAGCATGTGAAGCATCTATTTTCAAAACAATAAAGTGCCCTTAAGGGCTTACAAGTTCCAAGGCAATAGCCTGGTTACACCAAAATGGTCTCTCGGACCCAAAACATGTTAGCCTGTGGCTTTACAAATTCACAACAAAAACAGAGAGCTATTTACTCTTCACAAAAATATTTACGCCTTCAGTTCGGCGGAATCATCGCATCTTTCCCTGCACCAAATCCCATAGGGGTGAGCGTAAAGCCCAGTAGAGAATTCTCACAAAGTATATATAGTTATGCAACTTCCAATGTAAATGCCAATGCCATGCAATGCGCCTTTAAAGAAAATTTCATTTCATGTTCTTCCCAAAGAGTTCCGTTTTCAATAAAAGCTTGCAATCTCAACACATTTCAAAATTTCCAATTTTAGACAAAGGAGCGGTAAATACGACACTGGAAATCCCTAGGCTGGTGTCTGCAAGTAGAATCTACGAGTACTACCAAACTGTCATTTTTACTTGTATTAACCAGAAGGCTCGACACCTATCCGCGTGGTTTTTTGGTCTTTTAGCAAAGACTCTTAGGCCAACTTAACAAAGTTCATCTATACCCCCTATCCGGACTTACCAACATATTTACCCCATAACTCAACTATAGTTCTCATTTCAACATGAGTCTTTCTCAAATTAAACATTTCCAACTCATTTCAGGATGTGCAATATGTTAATAAGTTAATTGAAATCATGATGCAATATATAGATAACATCTCATAACATTCCTCCATTTCAAACCACTCTACAACAATATCAACCATCACAAATCCCACTTCCATTCTTCATTATTCTTTCACAAAGTAATCATAATGCATTTAAACATAGCTAGAATTCTTTCATTTCACAATTATACATATCATCATTCATTTGTCAATAGTATTTAATACGATTCCCCCACTTTTGAAAACCACATTTTGAAATCTCTACACATTCATCTTTTTATCAAAGAAGATAAGAAATTTCCATGAACATTTCCTAATTTTTTCCAAAAACCCTAATTCCTAGGGTTTTCATCAAAAACCAAACATTTCCCATTCCCTCAAAGAAACCCCATTAAATCATCCTTTTGTGTTCAATAACTAGACAAACCCACTAGAATTTAGTGAAAATGAATTGAGATTAAACCCATTTTGAAAACTCTACATTTTAGATCACAAAAATCAAAATCAACATTTATCCTTCAAGGAAACTTTTAAATTAACAACAACATTGCATAACATATATATATAACTCAAGAAATCCCTACCTCAAAGTAGAAGTCCAAAGGAGGAGATGAGAGAAACCCCAAGATGCTCCAAACTTGTATTTTCTTGGATCAAAAGAAAGCCCACTCAAAGCTCTAGCTTTTTAATAAACAGAAAAGGATAGAAAAGCCCTAGAAATGGAGTATTTGTAGAGAGAATGAGTGAGAGAGAGAGAGAGAGAGAGAGAGTCGGATCTAGGGTTTTGGCGGAAGAAGATAATGAAAAAGGGGTAAAATTCCCATTGCTGAAATCTGATATATGCGAAGCTCGCTCGAGCGAAGGGGTCATCGCTTGAGTGACCAGACACAACGAACAAACCTCGCTCGAGCGCAAGAAGCTTCGCTCGAGCGAACAAAGCAAGGCTTCAGGTCTACAACCCACCAACGCAAATGCACGCTCGAGCGCAAGAATACTCGCTCGAGCGAAGGAGTACAGAGCTCGCTCGAGCGTGAGAAAGCCCGCTCGAGCGAAGAATGCCGCTCTTTAGGTCTAAAAGAGATACAGACGCACGCTCGAGCGCAAGGATGCTCGCACGAGCAAAGAGACACACCAAACAAGGCTTGCTTGAGCGCAAGAAAGCTTGCTCGAGCAAAGAGATAAATACCCAAGGCTCGCTCGAGTGCAAGAAGCCTCGTTCGAGCGAAGAGGCAAAAACCTGGGTAGCAACCACTTGCACCAACTCACAACCAACCTATTCCAAACTCGCTCAACATATCCCAAAGCTCAAATATAAGGAAACAAACGGTGGAAAACAAGATATAAACCACGACACTCAACCACAGATCGCTATAACCCTCCCCCCTTAAGGAATTTTGTCCCCGAAATTTGGACAAACCACTAAACAAAGTGCTTTTATGACTATAATCATTTTAAGAACATTTTCAAGTTACAATAACAACACCCAATCAACATTTACTTTCCTTTCCATCATCATTCCATCAAAACAACATTCGTTCAAATTAGAGATATGAGATAAAACATCTACAACAAAATATCATTCTTTCGTAAGCTCATGGTCAATTTCACAACATATGCAACAACATGTGATCAATAATTTGACATTCTCCCCTCATCACTAAGGGACATTTCACTCAAAATAAAATCAATTAAGCATGCTCAAATAAGTCCGGATACTTGGAGCGGACCTCCGCCTCTCGTTCCTGTAGACGTGCCCATGGCCCTCATGCTACAGTTCAGACTCAAATAGTCACGGTTCTGAATCTAGTTTGGCAAAGTGCAATGCAAGACCGATAAATCACCAAAGAGTCCAAATCCAGCAAATCATTTTGGAAAACAGATTTTTTGAAAGAAGTGCCAAACATGGACTGCTTTGCCAGATACAGAGTCGCCACCTAAATATTTTTTTATGGGGGAATTTAGGAAACCCTGACTCGTTTGCCTAAGGCCGCGTGTCCATTATCACCAAAGTTGCCTCGGCTCGGGAACTTGGGTACGATTGGGGAAGGTCACCTATGAGCACCACCGCTCGCCCGATCAAAGATCGACCTCTACTAACCATGATATCTAGTTTTGAAAACGTTATGTGTTCTTATTCCGATTAATTAGCTAATCTTACTACGTGATGCGCACAACACAAAAGTATAGACTAGATCGCCTAATTTGGAAAAAAGCATCGCATATCCGTTTATTTGGAAAATGGTTTGAAATTTGCTACTTGCGAGTAGGCTAAAACACGGATTTCAATGAGTCGTTCCAACTCAAGCAATCCAACCTTCACCCACAGGCATTCAGGAAGTTTATATCACATAAGCATATAGCCACATAGTACGCATGTTGTCATGTTAACATTCACACTCATGCAAGATGCTAAAGCATAAAAAGCTTACCGAGTACTCCGAGCCAAAGCAAAGAACTTGTTAGCAATCAATGTATGATCCAAGTTCATGTCAAGTGGCTAATGCATCGCATACAAAATGCAAGTAGAATAGGCTCAGCTAATCCTAGGGTGGCATGTGGAATGCAGCAAATAATACGTATTCAAGTTAGATTTGAAATACTATGCAGTTAGCATGATGCGCCGAGCCCGGTGCATGCAGTACAAATAAATGGATGCACACATGCATAGCATAAGGATGCTAAATTAAATATGCCCTAATACTAACCATCAAAAGCAAGTAAGTAAAAGGGAGAAACAAGTGGAGGTTGGAAGACATGCACACAAGCACCCACACTTATTACACAGTTATGCTCTCTCTCGGAGAGACCGAATGAATAATACAAATTAATCAACTAATCAAGCTAATTAAGTAATTTATACAACACTTAACTAATTAATGAATCAATTAAGCTACTGAAAGCAGTAAAAGGCCTCGGGACGAGGGATGCACGCATGCTCGGATTGGCTTCGCTCAGAAATCCACCGCCATGTACAAGCTGCCTCTGTTTGCACTGTTTCTCTCTTCTAAAGACTGTACAAGTCCCAAGGAATACTCTCTGAACACTGTGGAAGGTCACCGGCCAAGGGGGGACACCACCGGCCATGGAGGAGTGGTCATCGACCATCTACTGAGCTCTCGGCCACCAAGTCATGGCCGGTCGGCACTGGATGTGGTCGGTCGGCCATATATGCCTGCAGAATCCTGTTTTGACAGCAACAGGGGACAAGCAAGATATGGCAATACATTTCAAAGCAATGTGGGCACCACCACACCCTTTATCATGTTTATAACTCAAAGGGGGATGGTACTCGATTCTCGGACCACCAATCGCGCATTTCGATGCGTGATGGCCCAAGAAACCAAGTGTGCCATTTCAATGTGGAATGAGATGCACGCAAAACAAATAGGGGACCAACTGTAGACACCCCATTTTTGACCGTCCTGAAGACTTGGACGTCACCCCTTGAACACTCGGTGATCATCCATGTTTGTGTTCGTCCTGAGTTCCCGAAGGTCTCGGCTACGCGCCTTGCCTCAGGATCTGTCGACTCGACTGTTTTGTGTCTAGTTTTGCACCAAACACTTGTGTTTTTCCTTTGAGGGGCAGGGAATGGCTTGTTAACCATCCCCACACATCACCGTCCATGGCTGGAGGCCACCGGCCACTAGTTTGTTGCCACCGGCCAAATGTTTGGCCGGCCGGCACTCTTTGTGGCCGGCCGACCATTTATTTTGGTCAAACTGCATTTTTGGCAGGCCAACCACTATGCATCTGCTTTTGCAGATATTTTTATGCCAGCTGTGCTAGCTGGCATACACCTTTGCTCCCCTCCATATACGTGTATGGAGGGATTTCCCTCTTGACTAGCTTACTTGAGAAGCTTTGCAAGAGGGAGCTTATAAGAGGGAGCCTCTTCTCCCTCCATTAGGGTTAGACAAAAAATATAGAGGGAGCTCTGAATTAGGGTTTACATAGTTGTAGCTATTCTATCTCTATATCTCTCTCTTTTGCTCTAAGTGTGTTTTAGTCTTACTATTGCACACAAACACCTAGTGTTACACCTTCTCTTGGTTACTGAGGTGCTGAGGGGCTGTTCTTGGTGTTCTTGAGTGGATTCAAGCTTGGAGAACCAGCTGGAGTGCTGTTCTTGAAGAGGGTCATCAAGGGTAAGAACTTCACCCTTTATTCCCCATTTTTGCATAGCTTTTTAACCAATCTTGCAACTGTTTTTAGACTTTGTATATAACTAATAAAAGTCTTGTTTTGAGTGCTTTAAATAGTTGTTTAAGAGTGTTTTTTTGTTTGGGGTTGTTTGACCCCTCTTAGGACTTGTTTGGCCCTATTTTTGTGTTATTTTGGTGAGCTCTAGGACCACCTTGTTTGGGCCTCCTTACCACTGAAATCTTGAGAGATTTTAGTGGTGAGGATGGTGCCTTAAGGTCCTAAGAAGGAGAGGGCCACCCACTCTCCTTGTTGTCCTTGAAAAGGGCCATTTTTGCTTCATGTGTGAGCATCTTGTTTAAGTATATGATGGCCATGCCTTAGCTGTTTTTTTGTGCTTATTATGTCATAATATAGCTCTATTTTTGCTTGGTTTAGACACACCTTGCATGCCTTGTATACTTGTCTTGTAATGCCATGTTTTAGCCTTAACATGCTTTGTGCTTTGAGCCTTGTTCTAGCATGTTTTTGGCTTAGCTTTGTGAAGCTTATATGCATGTTTTGATGTGTTTGAGGTCTATTTTTGGTCATTTGGGTTGTCCATGCTTTGCTTTGTATAGCTACCATGCAACCTCTCTTGCATGCCTTGAGCATTGACCCCTCGAGCATACCATCCTTGCATCATTTTAGTGGTTTGGAACCACTTGTCATGTCATTTCAGTCCTCATGGTATGCTCGTATGCTTGCATTTGGTGCCCCTTTCATGCTTTAAAAGGTTGGTGTTTCTTACTCCATGTTTGTGCCATTGTGTATGCCTCTAGGATTAGATCATTTAGATGCCATCTAAGTGGTTTTTGGGGCTTACTTTTGCATGATTTAGGACTGTTTTAGTTCATTTTGGTCATTTGCTTCAATTGTCATATGGCCATGGTTTAAGTCTTTGGGCTTGATTGCATGTTTAGCTTGCATTGGTAGGTTGGTTTGGCACCTTTCTAACATGATTTTCAGAGCTTACAATGCATGCCTTTAGTCCCATGTTTGGTCTCTTTTAAGTGTGCTTAAAAGTTGCTTCTATATGCCTAAGTGTTGGACTATGTGTAAATGCTTGTTTGTATGTCATTTTGCCTTCATTTCCATAGCACTTAGCCACTGTTTTGGGCTTACTATAGAGCTGCCCAGACTAGTTTAAGTCCACTCTTTACATGCTGCTACATGTCTTACACTTTGCATGCTTTGATTGCATCATGTCTTGCATGTCCACTAGCTTGCATACTTGTTGATTGCTTGCTTGTTTGCATTGCCATGTTGCATGCGTAGTTCACATGCTTAGGTTGCACTTGGCATGCATGCTTAGCCTCTTGAATTGAGTATGACAGAGGTTGAGCTCCTTGTTTGTTTATGTGCATTTCATTTGAAATCAAAGTGCATAACTTGGCTCCTTGGGCCATCACGCATGGAAATACACGATTGGTGGTCCAAGAACCGAGAACCATGTCCCTTTGAGTCATAAACATGATAAGGGATGTGTTGGTGCACACATTTGCTTGGAATGCATTGCTATGCCTTATTTTGTCCTCTGCTGCTGTCAAAATAGGATTCTGCAGGAAGGTTTGGCCGGCCGACCATCTTTAGTGCCGACCGACCAACAATTGGTGGCCGGTAATCATTTCCAGTGGCCGGTGATCATTTCCTTTGGCCGGTGACCATTTCTCTTGGCTGGTGGTGTCCCATAGGGTTCATAGAGTGCACCTTGGGGATTTTGCAATGATCAGAGGAGCAGAGCAGGGAAAACAGAGGCAACTTGTGCATGGCAGTGGACTTCCGAGCGGAGCCGAGCACGCATTGCATTGGGCCCTCTTCCCGAGGCTGTTTACTGTTTTATTAGATTAGTTAATTTGCTTAACTAGTTTAATTGGTCTGTAATTTTTAATTAGCTTGTAGGTTAGTTAAATCTGTATTATTCTTTCGGTCCCTCCGAGCGAGGGCAAATTTGTAATAAGTGTGGGTGCGTGTGTGCATGTCTTCCAACCCCCACTTCTTTCTCCCTTTTACTTACCTGCTTTTGCTGGTTAGTATTAGGACATGTTTAAATTAGCATACCTTATGCTATGCATGTGTGCATCATTCATCAGTATTGCATGCACCGGGCTCGGCGCATCATGCTAACAACATAGTATTACAAATCTAACTTGAATACGTGCTACTTGTTGCATTCCACATGCCATCCTAGGATTAGCCGAGCCTATTCTAGTGACATTCTATATGCGTTGCATTAGCCACTTGACATGGACTTGGATCATGCATGATTGCTAACATGTTCTTTGTTTTGGCTTGGAGTACACTGTAAGTGTTTTATGTTTTAGCATCTCGCATGAGTGTGAATGTTAACATGACAGCATGCTTACCATGTGGCTAGATGCTTATGTGATATAACTGCTTGAATGCCTGTGGGTGAAGGTTGGATTGTTTGAGTTGGGATAACTCATTGAAATCCGTGTTTTAGCCTACTTGCGAGTAGCAAATCTCAAATCATTTTCCAAACAAACGGATATGCAATGCTTTGTTCCAAATTAGGCGATCTAGTCTATACTTGTTTTGCTGCGCATCACATAGTAATTCTAGCTAATTAATCGGAATAAGAACGCATGTGTTTTCAAAACGAGATATCATGGTTAGTAGAGGCCGATCTTCGGATCGGGCGAGAGGGGGTGCTCATAGCTGACCTTCCCCAATCGTACCCAAGTTCCCGAGCCGAGGCAACTTTGGTGATGACGGACACGTGACCTTAGGCAAACGAGTCAGGGTTTCCTAAATTCCCCCATAAAAAATATTTAGGTGGCGACTCTGTATCTGGCAAAGCAGTCCATGTTTGGCACTTCTTTACAAAAATCTGTTTTCTCAAAACGATTTGCCGGATTTGGACTCTTTGGTTCAGATTAAGAACCGTGACAATTTGAGTCCGAACTGTAGCACGGAGGCCCTCACGCGGGGCGCGTCTACAGTTTCTGGCAACTCTGCTCGGGAGATTAGAGAACTTGACTCGAACTCGTGATATCTTGTTTTGATTTCACTTATGTGTTTCTTTGCATTGCATGTGCATTGGTGCGCCTAGGACACCGTGTTGGCCATCTGCTATTCTTGAGCGGTTTGCCGGAGGCTTCACTTTGTCAAAGCATGCCATAAGGCTGACCGGTTGTGGGCTCTGCCAGTATGGGAACACAAACCCCGGTTTTACTGGGGCACCCTTTTCGACCATTTGACCTAGTGCATATTCGGAATCCATAGTGACCATTCCAAACTAGGACAGGTTGCTTACCCGATATAGGTTGTTTGAAACCACTGCGTGCGTAGTGAAACCCTAGCTCCTGACAAAATAGGACAGGGAAACCATACTCCAAACATAGGGGTGTTTTGGCTCTCTTTTACTTGTTATGTGCTTTTAGAGTGTATCTCTACAGGAACGTACATATCAGTCTGTGAGTTTGAGCATCAGGCCTGCGGGCATTAGTATCAGTGTTTCTGAGAAATAGTTATATCTACGGGTATCCGATTCAGTGTTTTGGGGCAGTGATTTTGGGGAACAGTGATCAGTATTAGAGTATGGCTGTTCAGTTACTCCTGTGTTTGTTCCATTTGGGCTGAAATGCTGCATGTTTTCCCTTTCAGTTCAGAGATTCAAGTACAGAATAGCCAGTGTTTTCCTTCGCTGAGGCAAGGCAGATATCTGATCCGTTAGTCACTGTTTAAGATCAGCGAACTTATCATGACACAGAATTCAGAGGAAATCGTGGTTATGACAGCCACATTAGATCAAGGAATCACCCTGCAAAGTGAGACCAGTGTTGAAGTACCGCATCCACCCAAGTCGCCTGCCACGTGCCCGATCTGGGAACCCCAGTTGTATCAGGCTCGTGAGCCCACTACGTTCGAATTGATGGGGATGATTGGTAACCTCCAGAGGTCTATGACAGATCTTGCTTACGGAATATCGGCTTCGCCACCAGCTGCACCATATGCCAGGAATTTTGTACCGCAGGAGCCTCCTCTATTGGGACAGATTGTGATCGAGCTTAGCCAATCTGAGGTTGTCTCGAGTTATAGCAATGACATGTCAACATCAACCCAAGCCCTCGATCAGGCTGAGGCCAGAGGTAAGAACAAAATGAAGGCAGATGTCGATCCCATTGAACAACTGCTGTGGGCAGTCGAGGCTTTGAAAGCCGAGGGGATGAATAAGCAACAGGTATTCGCAGTTGCGGCCAAGACTATGGATGATGTCTTCCCCACTCCAACTGAAGGTAGTTCAAGCCAGGCAGAAAACAGGGATAGGCCCCGTCATGCCAGAACAGTTCCTTTCACTCCCAACTCTGCACCTGGGAAAGATCAGAAAGTCAAGGCAGTGCCCGCCGACCCTTTCACTAGTGCGTCTAGCAAGAATTCTCAGATTTCAAAGTACCTGCCCCGAGGGCGCAGAGTCTTCCACGCACTCTACATGCCTTTGTCTAGGGCACTCCTGATCCTTGCCGAAAGGGGGCACCTTAAACCCCTCGAGCCTAGGCCTCTTCCAAAGAATCTCCCTCCCACATATGATGTTGCTTTGTACTGTGCGTACCACCAGCAAACCGGTCACACTACCGATAACTGCTTTTGCCTTCGCCATGAAGTGCAAGATTTGATCGACAATGAGGTTATCCTCCCACCCACCTTAGCAAAGTCTGTCACTGCTGGGTTGTTAGATTTTGAGGATACTGTGAGTATGTGATCGGGGAGTGAACCACCTGTGGGCGACCCTCGGTGTATTTTGGATGTGGCATCTGGCACGTATTTTTGAGCATCTGCGAAGGCTAGTTTTGTATCTTCTGGCTTGGGTGTCGGGTCAGTCTTTTGTTTTGTTTTGAGTCTGCCTCATCATCTTGAGTCAGTCCTTTTTGCTTAAGGGTCTGTCTTGTTGTAGCGAGTCAGTCCCCTTGTATAGAATGTCAGGTGATTCCGGGGTTGTTACCTCAAACACCGTTTTTGTTTTCTTTTGAGTCTGTCTTTGCTGTGGAGCCAGTTGCAACCAGGAAATCTGAATGAAACAACTGCGCCTATCATGTTTCCGTACTTATTGCTACCTTGAGCTAGTTGTGCCAATGGCGGAGCATCTCACTTACTCTTCTGTGCTCTAAACTCATTGTATTGACCTAAGTTTTTCAAAACTGTTTTTGAACACTGTGGTTATGAAAACGAAGAGGAAGGAATTCCTCGGGTTTTACAAAACTTTGATCAATTTGAGAGAAAGTGAGGCATGCTAAGCCTTTAATGAATGAAGTCATGCTTGTTAGCGTGAGTACTGGGAAGGACCCTGGCTTGATCCAGATTGGTTCCACACTATCTTCAACGCGAACGATTTGTCGCTTTCGTAAAAACTTTCAAAAACAAAATGTTTCGCGCAGTCCTGCGAAGACCTATGTGGAATCGCTCTGGAGATTGTGCAGCCTAGGATCGCACTCAGCCTCAAGATTCAATCCATTTGTTTTCAAACCTTGAACCCATTCAGAACGTTCAACGATCAATCATCAAGAGAGGCCTGTGTGGCCAGATTTGAAGCAGCCCTCGAACAAGAGGCACCAAAGTCAGATCAAGAGGTCAGACGTCATCAACAGAAGCTTGTGAAGCTAAAACAGAAGCACCCCTTAAACTAGGGGCAAAATGTCCGATGTACTCGAAGAGCCGAAGATGAATCCTTTTGCAAATCAATAACAACAGCCATTCTCCTGGATTCAGATGACTTCAGGATCTCAAAACCATTTGGCATGGACTTGTTACACTTTTACCCTTTGAGAGGCTCACTGGGCCGAAAACCCGGAAGGGCGACCCAGGCAAAAGTTAGAGCAAGAGAAAAATACAAAAAGAAAAAAAAGAATACAAAAAAGAGGAAAAAGAAAAAAAAGAAAAAAAAGAAGAAAAGAATTGAAAAGAAAAGAAAAACAGAAGCTCGCAAGGTCGAAAACCCGCAACGGGCGCCTTGGCAAAAGTTAGAGCCTAAAAAGTGAAGGTTAAAATACCCGAGTGTACCTTAACCGGAACTACGTAAGGCTTGATTCCCATGTTTGGGATATGTAGGCAACTTCATCCTGAAGTCCAGCCCCCAACGCTTTCAAAGCGACTCTGTCCATGTAATGGTTTTGATCATCCTTGCCTTCTCTGAATCTACTAGTACGGTTGTGACGCCATGAACTACGTAGGCTTGATTCCCATGTTTGGGATACGTAGGCAACTTCATCCTGAAGTCCAGCCACCAATGCTTTCAAAGTGATTGTGTCCATATATTGGTTCTGACCATCTTCGTCGTCTCTATGTCCGAGAGTTCGGTAGTGATCATCACTAATGAGGACTGTTTACAAAATGCTGCGGTGTCATCCAGACATGGGGCAACTTTCCGTTGCCATGAGTCTCCATTCAAACCAGGGGCAACTTTCCGTTGCCGTGCAGCTCTTTCAAGCAAGGGGAAATTTTCCATTGCCTCCGATTCGAGGTTGCGCATCTCGAGAGTAAGTTCCGTGCTCGTTGAGCATTGACTGTTTGCAAAAACAGTTTTTGAGAATTTTTACTGAGGTTGACTATTTTCCCGAAAATTATTCCATCTTTTTCAAAACTGGACCATTTTCTTGGACCCAAAAAAGGAAAATTTTCAGTGCTCATAGCCTAACTCGTATGATTTTCAAATCAAAAATCGAACGAGTATGTCAATCTAACTCTCATATTGGTCAAAACTGTTTTAGTAGAAAACCAAAACAAAAATGGTCAAAATGATGAACTAGGGGCACAGTTGAGTCAGGCTCCCTGTCTTTTCCCCGATTGTCAATATTTGCCAGAAGGGCACTCTATTCGCCAGAAGAAGACACAACTAAAGCTGTCAGTAAAGGGGTGAAAGCTCTCAACAACCTCCAAGCAATGAGGTATCGAGCCAAGTGCGAAGCACAATTTGGAATGGATCAAGATACTCCATCCGGAACATTGACTAGACGTCCCGGGAGGAAATAGCCGCGAGCTAATAAGTGTTGGGTGTGAACCCGCAACTTCCTATTCATCCACTAATCACCCTGGGGAGGGATGAAAAATGAGAGATTGAAGAATAGAGAGGTGTAAGTCGAGAGAAAAGTGAGCAAAAGGGTTTTGAGAGAAAAACCAAGCCTGAGGGTCGAGTGACGTGAGAATCACAAATGAGAATGGGTGGGAAATAATGCCCGAAGGAACTGGCTCCTCGTGATTTGAGGTTTCTCATTTTTGTAAACATGTCTGTATGTCGTGTCTTTTGTTTTGTTTACCTCAACTTTTGTTTTGAGTCTTTTTCGAGCATGTCTCGTTGTGATTAGGTCGTGTACTTTCTGTTTGAGTCTTTTTTACTGTGTTCAGTTGTAGGCTCAATACCCCGGTTTGAAAAACCCTTTTAATTTCAAAATTTTTTAATCATGCTGTGCTCAGAGTGCTGTGCTATTCTCCACATTTATGCGAAGCAAAAGAAGAAAGGGAAAATTTAGGGCATCTGAATGTGCTTCAACTTCAGCCGATTCTACCTCTGTATTCCATCTTGTCAGATTGGACTGTTTGTTTAGGGTCTGCCGTGTGCAGAATAAACAGAATGGCCTGTATACAGATTAATTCCCAGGAAAGTATGGGCCGAGTGTTCAGACTAAGCAGTGGGTTGTATGAGTTGTTTTGCCGTTGGCCGGTCCATTACCTGGTTATTTGCAATACAAATGTTTGATGCAATGCAATGCGAAGCATGAAAATGTACCAAAAATGTAACACTTTTTCAGATAAAAAGCTTTGTTTCATTTCATTATCTTTTTCAAGTACAAAGTTTTAGAGAAAACAAAACCTGCCTGCGGCAGTACAAGGTACTCTAGCTACCAGCAAAAAAGAAAAGTACAAAAAACAAACAAAAGAGAAGAAAAGCAGCAAAATCTGGATCAATGTCAAGTGGCCTCAGGCCTAGGGGCATGTCCTCGTCCTCTTCCTGGACGAAGGTCCAGGAGCATCGTCATCAGCGCCGTCATCTAAGCCTGAGTCAGTGCCATCTCCGGTCTCCTCCTCAGATGACTCCGACTCCGCCTCTGCCTCCTCCTCTGCCTCGGACTCATCGTCATCGGAGACTGGTGCCCGTGAGCTACTCCCAAGGTGAGTGCGCCCCGCTTTGGTGCGGGGGTATACTCTTCCATCTTGAGTAGGAGCGGAAGGTCCAGCTGAAGCACCTCCTACAGTAGGAAGCTGGAAGAAAGGCTGAAAAGTACAAATGGCAAACGCATCAGTATCAGTGTAGAATGCAGTGTATGCGTACAATGTGTGAATACTGTGAGCAGTGTATCAGTGCAGAATGCAGTGTATGGGTACAGTGTATGAATGCCGTGAGTAGTACTGTGAACAGTCTATGGGCTACAGTGTGTCAAACGCCGTGAGGGCCGTATATCAAGTGTTAAGTTGTGCATCAGATTATGTGAAACAGTTTATGTATGCTTGGAGACCATGGTCAGAAGAACATACCAGAATACTGTAAATGGCTAGGAGATCGAGGCTCTGCTGAAGCATCCGCATCACCGAAGCGGTCAACTCCAGCGACTGGCGAGTGTACTCGGAGGAAGCCTGCAAAAGTGTTAGAAGTCTTAGTTTTCTGCGGAATATCAAATGAATTGAAATGAAATGACTGTGCAGAATGCAAAATGCAGTAATACATACCGGAGGTAGGCCATAGAACCCAACTAACTCATGATCAGCCGGAGGGGGAGCAATGGGGATCTGGTAAGTCGCCCCACCCCATCCTCTGCACGTCATCGTCGTGGGCAGTGCTAGCCAACTAGCCCCCTGTCCCCTCCGAGCTCCACTCCTGCCACGGACTCGAGCTGTCCTCGATGTCCCTACCCCTGCTCCCGCTCCAGCTACTGGCGTCGCAGGCCTCTCTCTCTCAACTTGACGACTACTGCTCAAAGGCCGCATGATATACGTCTGAACGTACTTTGAGTAGTCGCCTATGCCTCTGAAGCGTATCACATCCCAGCCGATCGTGTAGTCTGCCATCTGCTCAGGATTGAACCTCTCAGTATCCCTCATGTGCTTGGGAGGGTGAACCGGAAGTATCTGCTCTGGCAAACCCAGGGTCTGGCGTAGGAAACGCTCACCCAGGTACCAAGCCCGACAGACCGGGCCCTCCAACAAGATCCTGAAGCGTGCAGTCTCCTCTGCACCGGCAAATCGATCCTGAATCACGGCTGGCAATGGAGCCCAAGGCTGCCAGGTGATCTGTAAATGACATGTAATTTGTTATCTACTGATTATTGAAAAAAACAGTATAAAGCGAAGCTTAAATAAACTCTAAAAGTTGAACATACCTCCGCGGGGGTGATGGTGTCGAAGTAGCGGCAGAAGAAGAAGAAAGTCTCCCGGGGTCTCCGCATGCATCTCACATCGAAGCATCGGGAGAATGGCACGCTGAGAGGGGTCTGCATGTCTGGCACTAGCGCGAGTCTTGGAAAGTAGGCGTAGAGCCACAACTGCAAAGCAAATATCAATATGCTTATCAGATAAAGCAGAAAATTGCAGAACCGTGTATTGTGCAGTGTATTGTGCAAAGTGTACAGTGTACAGTGTACAGTGTGTACAGTATACAGTCAGTGTAAAGCAGAGTGTATGTGTTCCGTGTGTGCAGTATACAGTCAGCGTGAAGCAGACCGCAGTGTGTGCAGTGTACAGAGTACAGAAAATGCAAAGGCAGAAGTGTAAAGCAGAAGAGAAGATGTACCTCCCAAGCTCGCCAGTAACCTCCGAGCAACTGCCCGCTGCAACGGGAGGCTGAGCTCATGTATCCATACAGAGTGGCTAGGGCAGCGCCACCCCAGTCGTAACGCAGGATCCGCATGACGTCCACTAGCGCGCTCAACAAACAGAGGGGTACGGTGTTCGCCCGGTCGGCAAAGATAGTAGTCCCCAGCAGAAACATTAGGAAGTCGCGGGCATACTGCTCCATCTCCTCCTGAGCCATCGGTGCCTCCTCGGCCAAGCCTGGCTGAGTCCGGAAGCGGCTCTCGAACCATGAGTATCTGACAAATGCCGGGCGCGCAAGAGGCAGCATCTCGCCGAGCAAGTAAATCTGAGCGGCCTCCCACTCATCCATATCGGTGTCGAAGGGGATCGGATCACCCCCTACCCCGATGCCGGTGAGCATTGAGAAATCATAGGGAGTCATCGTCATGTCTCCCGCGGCAGAGAAGTGGAAGGAGTCAGTGGTATTCCACCACCTCTCCACCAGAGCGGCAAGAGGAGGCCTGCTCGCAGTAAGCCGAGAGAGTCCTCTGCAGAAGGCACCTAAGCCGGCTTGTTCTATAATGTGGCGGACCGCATTGGGCAACTCCATGTACCAATCTCTGGCGGCGACATTCCCATACCCCCGGAAGGCATGGAAATCTCCCTGTATTCAAAAGCAAACAATTGCGAAGCAATATAAATGTACAGTTTTGAAGAACAGTCAAAATTGATACAGATATAGCGTGTGTGCACGTTTCTCAAGTTCAAACAGACATGGTGTGCTAGTGTGCTCGCAGGGAACTACAGTGTATGATGTGTCAGTGTGTTTGAGTGGTTCAGAGCAAATATAGTGTGTGTGTGTACGTGTTCAGATTCAAACAGATATCAAGTACAAGTGTGTTCACAGTCAACTACAGCATACAGTGTATCAGTGTATCCGGGCTAAGCAGTTAAAGAACAGAATCAACTATGGCAGTTAAGTGTTCTACATTGCGGAAAATGAAACGGGGAAGAATATACCTCGGAAGCGCCGTATGAGAGATGTGACTCCGGCTCGTGCAGGAGAAGCTCTGGAGCCACCGTCCTATCGAAACTCCGAAACTGGCGAAGTCCGTCGGGGGGCAGTATGTGAATTGCCGGCCGGTAGGTCGTCGGGTCGAACGGGCGGACGCTCAGAGGCAAGAGCTCGGCCTCGGGATCTATCTCATGCTCTGGGGGAGTCCCGCCCTGTGGAAGATCGGCTGCCATCTCAGAGAGAGTATGAAAATGGCCGAAAATGTGGAAACCGGGCTAGAATGTGAAAAGTCAACGGAAAGTCAACCCCGAGAGGGCAGAAAATGGCTGGAAAAGCCGGAATATGGAAAAGGCACGGAAACCAAGAAAAACTCGAGGGAAACAAACCCTAAAAGGTGGAAATCGCAAAAGAAACACCGCAACGAAGAAACATTCTGCTCAAAACGTTCGAAACGCGAAGGTATTCACGAATCGAACGACGAAACGGGTGCTAAAATCAAGGAAAACGGAGGATCGAAGGAAGGAAAACACTCTAGAGAGAGAGAGAGGAAGAAATTTCGGCCAAGAACAAGTGAAGAAAATAGGGTTTGAGGCCCTATTTTATAAGACCCAAGGCCAAAAGACCAAACTGCCCCGATTCAGGCAGATTTGGTTGGTCGGCCACACTTTTGGCCAGTCGGCCAAATATTTGGCCGGTGGAATGTTTTTGTGTCCGATGGGCAGTCGGTGACCTCCTATGATGGCCGGTGAGCCTCCTACAACCTTTTTTGGGTCAGATATGTGGTTTGGGGCCTCCATTTCTCAACATAGTGCAAGACAGTGCATCTCCGAAGCTCAACCGGACTCCGTTTTGACCTTGGACCGTGATTTCTGTGCAAAGCACTCGAGTACGTGCATGGCGTATCCTTTTTGTCTCCTTTTGTCTCCTGAGAGATTCAAAAGTTGCCCTACATGCATACGTTACAATGTTTTGTCGTGAAACGCGCGTTGGTTATACGCCATCTTACTCGCCTCGTTTTGCACACATCTCGCATTGTCATGCGCATGTCATACTTGCATTAGTATGCACGTTCTTTATGTCGCATTGTCATGCGCATTTCACATGCATTGTCATGCATTTCAAGAAACGTGCGTTGTAACGCGCATTTGAGTTCATTTGCATTGTCACGCATTTCAAAAGCCGCGCGGTGTCGCGCATTCCAAGATCATTTGCATTTGTCATGCATCTCAAAAGTCACGCGTTGTCGCGCGTTTCGAAACCATACATCATCATGCATTTGCATTTCAAAAAAAAAAAGGAAGAAAGAAAGAAAGCAACAAAAACAACATGCATCATTTGCATTTCAAAAACAAAAACACGAAAGGCATTATCATGCATTTTCCTTTCATGCATTGTCATGCATTCAAAAAAACAAAAAAACACAAAATGCATTATCATGCATTTTCCTTTAGTGCATATGTCATGCATACCACTGTAAATAGTGCATATGTCATGCATCATTATAAATAGTGCATATGGCATGCATTTCATTGTAAATAGTGCATATGTCATGCATTTTACTGTATATATTCCATTCCATTGCATATTTGTATATATATTTCATTGTAGCTTGCATGCATCCACTGCATCACTTCCATCTATGGCTTGCACCTTTCCATGTTGAGCTTGATCTGGTATGTGCCCATACTTTTCACGTTAAAGCACAGTTCTGCATGTGTACGCGCCTATTCCACGCTGGTATGTTGGTTTGAGGGTTGCGGCACCTTTTCTGTGTTAGACGCGGTTCGTTTGTGTACATGCCTTTCCTAGGCAAGATTTGGTTTGGCCCGCGTGCCTTATCCATTGTATCTATTCCATTCCAGTGCATAGTATATATATTGCATTATAGCTTGCATACATCCACTGCATCACTTCCATCTATGGCTTGCGCCTTTCCATGTTGAGCTTGGTCTGGTATGTGCCCATACTTTTCACGTTAAAGCACAGTTCTGCATGTGTACGTGCCTATTCCACGCTGGTATGTTGGTTTGAGGGTTGCGGCACCTTTTCTATGTTAGACGCGGTTCGTTTGTGTACATGACTTTCCTAGGCAAGATTTGGTTCGGCCCGCGTGCCTTATCCATTGTATCTATTCCATTCTAGTGCATAGTATATATATTGCATTATAGCTTGCATGCATTCACTGCATCACATCCATTTATGGCTTGCGCCTTTCCATGTTGAGCTTGGTCTGGTATGTGCCCATACTTTTCACGTGCATGTGTACGCTCCTATTCCACGCTGCTATGTTGGTTTGAGGGTTGCGGCACCTTTTTTGTGTTAGACGCGGGTCGTTTGTGTACATGCCTTTCCTAGGCAAGATTTGGTTTAGCTGCATCCCATATCCATTGTATATATTACATTGTAGTGTAATTTTTGCATCCATCATTAGAATCATGTTCTTTCGTTAGCAGGTCATTCCCCACTTATGTCATTCCATCCAATTACTTGTTCCTGTGTCCGTTTACATCACTCATAGTTCTGCATGTGTACGCGCCTATTCCACGCTGGTATTGTGGTTTGAGGGTTGCGGCACCTTTTCTATGGTAGACGGACTTTGCATCTCCATCAATCTATTTGACATTTGTGCGGTCTTGAACCGCTCATGATTGGATCATGATTCAATTGCATTGCATATCGTTTGCATTGTTTATACATAGTTTTGTATGTTTTGCATATTATTTGCATTGTTTTTACATTTGTTTTGTAATTTTGCATATCATTTGAATTACATTAGATTCAATTGCATATCATCGCACTGTTTGTGCACCCCTTGGTCTAAGGAGACCTTAAATCCTACATTCGCGTTGTCACGCAGCTTTCGATTGCATTGTTATGCATGTTGCTAACGATATTGTACCTGTTGAGTTTTCTTTCTCTTTCAGGCACGATATTGTATGTACGGTTCATTTGAAGCTGGTGCAACCAAACGAGTCGTTCAGGTATTGTATCCTCCGAGTGAGATGTATCGAGAATTGCATAATTCTCTTGCACCCTCTCTGCATTGTAGTGTAGTTTGGTTTGTGCTAGCTTAAAACTGTCACATGTTATGCTTCGTTACAGCTTTCTTTTGCATGATCATAAGTTATGCTCGGCTTCTTGCATTGTCAGTTGCATTTTGCCCCTGCCTTCGGGCGCATATCTTGTTTGTCTTGCATGCTTTGTCTAAGTCTTTGGCCTTGTCAAAAATGGGTCGTCTCTGGGCTTTGACATTCACTCCCGTCATTGTTATGACTTTTGAGTTCTATCAAAGAGGGGCAACTGTAGATACCCCATTTTTGACCGTCCTCAAGACTTGGACGTCACCCCTTGAACACTCGGTGATCATCCATGTTTGTGTTCGTCCTGAGTTCCTGGAGGTCTCGGCTACGCGCCTTGCCTCAGGATCTCTCGACTCGACTGTTATGTGTCTGGTTTTGCACCAAACACTTGTGTTTTCCCTTTGAGGGGCAGGGAATGGCTTGTTAACCATTCCCACACATAACCGGCCATGGCTGGAGGCCACCGGCCACTGGTTTGTTGCCACAGGCCAAATGTTTGGCCGGCCAGCACTCTTTGTGGCTGGCCGACCATTTATTTTGCTCAAATTGCATTTTTGGCCGGCCGACCACTGTGCATCTACTTTTGCAGATATTTTTATGCCAACTGTGCTAGCTGGCATACATCTTTGCTCCCCACCATACATGTGTATGAAGGGATTTCCCTCTTGACTAGCTTACTTGAGAAGCTTTGCAAGAGGGAGCTCTATAAGAGGGAGCCTCTTCTCCCTCCATTAGGGTTAGACAAAAAATACAGAGGGAGCTCTGAATTAGGGTTTACATAGTTGTAGCTATTCTATCTCTATATCTCTCTCTTTTGCTCTAAGTGTGTTTTAGTCTTACTATTGCACACAAACACTTAGTGTTACACCTTCTCTTGGTTACTGAGGTGCTGAGGGGCTATTCTTGGTGTTCTTGAGTGGATTCAAGCTTGGAGAACCAGCTGGAGTGCTGTTCTTGAAGAGGGTCATCAAGGGTAAGAACTTCTCCCTTTATTCCCCATTTTTGCATAGCCTTTTAACCAATCTTGCAACTGTTTTTAGACTTTGTATATAACTAATAAAAGTCTTGTTTTTGAGTGCTTTAAATAGTTATTTAAGAGTGTTTTGTTGTTTGGGGTTGTTTGACCCCTCTTAGGCCTTGTTTGGCCCTATTTTTGTGTTATTTTGGTGAGCTCCGGGACCACCTTGTTTGGGTCTCCTCACCACTGAAATCTCAAGGGATTTCAGTGGTGAGGATGGTGCTTTAAGGTCCTAAGAAGGAGAGGGCCACCCCCTCTCCTTGTTGTCCTTAAAAAGGGTCATTTTTGTCTCATGTGTGAGCATCTTGTTTAAGAATATGATGGCCATGCCTTAGCTATTTTTTGTGCTTATTATGTCATAATATAGCTCTGTTATTGCTTGGTTTAGAAACACCTTGCATGCCTTGCATACTTGTCTTGTAATGCCATGTTTTAGCCTTAACATGCTTTGTGCTTTGAGCCTTGTTCTAGCATATTTTTGACTTAACTTTGTGAAGCTTATATGCATGTTTTGATGTGTTTGAGGTCTGTTTTTGGTCATTTGGTTTGTCAATGCTTTGCTTTGTATAGCTAGCATGCAACCTCTCTTGCATGCCTTGAGCATTGACCCCTCTAGCATACCATCCTTGCATCATTTTAGTGGTTTGGAACCACTTGTCATGTCATTTCAGTCCTCATGGTATGCTCGTATGCTTGCATTTGGTGCCCCTTTCATGCTTTAAAAGGTTGGTGTTTCTTGCTCCATGCTTGTGCCATTGTGTATGCCTCTAAGATTAGATCATTTAGATACCATCTAAGTGGTTTTTGGGGCTTACTTTTGCATGATTTAGGACTGTTTTAGTTCATTTTGGTCATTTGCTTCATATGCAATATGGCCATGGTTTAAGTCTTTGGGCTTGATTGCATGTTTAGCTTGCATTGGTAGGTTGGTTTGGCACCTTTCTAACATGATTTTCAGAGCTTACAATGCATGTCTTTAGTCCCATGTTTGGTCTCTTTTAAGTGTGCTTAAAAGTTGCTTCTATATGCCTAAGTGTTGGACTATGTGTAAATGCTTGTTTGTATGTCATTTTGCCTTCATTTCCATAGCACTTAGCCACTGTTTTGGGCTTACTATAGAGCTGCCAAACTAGTTTAAGTCCACTCTTTACATGTTGCTACATGTCTTGCACTTTGCATGCTTTGATTGCATCATGTCTTGCATGTCCACTAGCTTGCATACTTGTTGATTGCTTGCTTGTTTGCATTGCCATGTTGCATGCTTAGTTCACATTCTTAGGTTGCACTTGGCATGCATGCTTAGCCTCTTGAATTGAGTATGACAGAGGTTGAGCTCCTTGTTTGTTGATGTGCATTTCATTTGACATCAAAGTGCATAACTTGGTTCCTTGGGCCATCACGCATGGAAATGCGCGATTGGTGGTCCGAGAACCGTGAACCATGTCCCTTTGAGTCATAAACACGATAAGGGATGTGTTGGTGCACACATTTGCTTGGAATGCATTGCTATGCCTTATTTTGTCCTCTGCTGCTGTCAAAACAGGATTCTGCAGGAAAGTTTGGCCGGCCAGCCATCTTTAGTGCCGACTGACCAACAATTGGTGGTCGGTGATCATTTGCTTTGGCCAGTGACCATTTCTCTTGGCCGGTGGTGTTCCATAGGGTTCATAGAGTGCACCTTGGGAATTTTGCAATGATCAGAGGAGCAGAGCAGGGAAAACAGAGGCAACTTGTGCATGGTAGTGGACTTCCGAGTAGAGCCGAGCACGCATTGCATTGGGCCCTCTTCCCGAGGTTGTTTACTGTTTTATTAGATTAGTTAATTTGCTTAACTAGTTTAATTGGTCAGTAATATTTAATTAGCTTGTAGGCTAGTTAAATCTGTATTATTCTTTCGGTCCCTCCGAGCGAGGGCAAATTTGTAATAAGTGTGGGTGCGTGTGTGCATGTCTTCCAACCCCCACTTCTTTCTCCCTTTTACTTACCTGTTTTTGCTGGTTAGTATTAGGACATGTTTAAATTAGCATACCTTATGCTATGCATGCGTGCATCATTCATCACTGTTTTATGTTTTAGCATCTCGCATGAGTGTGAATATTAACATGACAACATGCTTACCATGTGGCTAGATGCTTATGTGATATAACTGCTTGAATGCCTGTGGGTGACGGTTGGATTGTTTGAGTTGGGATAACTCATTGAGATCCGTGTTTTAGCCTACTTGCGAGTAGCAAATCTCAAATCATTTTCCAAACAAACGGATATGCAATGCTTTGTTCCAAATTAGGCGATCTAGTCTATACTTGTTTTGCTGCACGCATCACATAGTAATTCTAGCTAATTAATTGGAATAAGAACGCATGTGTTTTCAAAAATAAGATATCATGGTTAGTAGAGGCCGATCTTCGGATCGGGCGAGAGGGGGTGCTCATAGCTGACCTTCCACAATCGTACCCAAGTTCCCGAGCTGAGGCAACTTTGGTGATGACGGACACGTGGCCTTTGGCAAACGAGTCAGGGTTTCCTAAATTCCGCCATAAAAAATATTTAGGTGGCGACTCTGTATCTGGCAAAGCAGTCCATGTTTGGCACTTCTTTACAAAAATCTGTTTTCTCAAAATGATTTGCCGGATTTGGACTCTTTGGTTCAGATTAAGAACCGTGACAATTTGAGTCCAAACTGTAGCACGGAGGCGCATCTACACCAACCTCTATCATAATCAATTCAAGAGGCGATGCATGTATGCCAAATGCAATCGTAGCATGCGGGCTAAGTATGCAACATGAACATGTGAACAAATATGCAAGCTAACAAACGTGCAAAGTGTAACTTAACCATGCAAGCATGCAAGATGCAACATGGACAACATGTTAAGTACAATGTATGCAAAATGCATTACAACCTAAGTATACAACAACATGTCATATAGCTCAAGCAATGCAACTAAATGCAATATGGTTAAGCATGTGTCAACGATGCAAGTAATGAGCATGTAAAACACTATGAAACCAAAGCATGCAAACATGAAGCAATGTAACAACATTTGAGCAACATGCAAAAGGGGGGGGGGGACTTAGACTAATATGAACAAGTGTCAACCATGTCCAAATCAGTAGCCAAATGCTATGGAAATGAGGTACAAATGCACATGCAAACATGCATGCAAATGGACCAACACTTAAGCATAAAGAGGGGACTTTTAAGTACACTTAAAAGAGGACAAATAGCATACGTGATAACCTTTGAAAATATGTAGAAGATGATGCCAAATCAACCTACCAATGCAAGCAAAGCATGCAACCAAGCCCAAGGACTTAAACTACGGTCATGTGACACATGAAGCAAATGACCAAAGCGGACCACAACGGTCCCAAGTCATGCCAAAGTGAGCCCCAAAAACCACTTAGATGGCATCCAAATGACCTAATCTTAGAGGCATGCAAAAGGGGTCCAAACATGGAGCATGAAACACTAACCTCTTAAAGTATTAAAGGGGCATCAAATGCAAGCATACAAGCATACCACAAGAACTGAAATGATGCTATAAGTGATGCCAAACCACTAAAACAAGCTAAGTAATGCATGCTCAACACTCACACACCCAAGGCTAACAAGCCAAAATGCAAGGTAGCTATACAAAGCATGTCATGGATGGCCCAAATGACCAAAATCAGACCTCAAACATGCTAAATTATGCACAAAAGCTTCACAAAGCTAAGCCAAAACAAGTAAGCATAATAGTCTAAATGCTAAGTACATGTTAAGGCAAATTCATGGCATTACAAGACAAGTATGCAAAGAAAGCATGGTGTGTCTAAACCAATTGAAAACAGTGCTATATCATGACAAAATAAACACAAATACTAGCTAAGACATGGCCAACATGATCTTAAACAAGATACTCACACAAGAGGCTAAATTGGCCAATATTTAAGGCAACAAGGAGAGGGGAAGGCCCTCTCCTTCTTAGGACCTTAAAGCACCATTCCCACCACTAAAATCCCTCTGGATTTCAGTGGTGAGGAGGCCAAGACAAGGTGGTCCCGGAGCTCACCAAAATAGCACAAAAATGGGGCCAAACAAGGCCTAAGAGGGGTCAAACAACCCCGAACACCAAAGCAACCTCAAACAACTATTTTAAGCACTTAAAATCAGAACTTTAATATGTTATAGACTAAGCTTAAAAACAGGTGCAAGGATGGCTAAAAGCCTATGCAAAAATGGGGAACAAAGGGGTAAAGTTCTTACCCTTGAAGACCTCCTTCAAGAACAATGCTCCAGCAGCCTCTCCAAGCTTAGATCAACTCAAGAAGTCCAAGAACAACCCTCTAATGGCTCAGCAACTAAGGGAAGGTGTAATGGTAGGTGTTTGTGCACAAAAGTAAGACTAAACACACCTAAACACACACAAATACAAAGGGAGAGGGAGATATAGAGATAGATAGATACAAGACTCAAACCCTAATCTCAAGACCCTCTGGAATTTTTTTGTAACCCTTGGGGAGGGAGGAGAAGGCCTCTCTTTATAGAGATTCACTCTTGCAAAGCTTACAAAACAAGCTGAGCAAGAGTGAAATCCCTCCATACACGTGTATGGAGGGGGTACAAAGTGGGTGCCAGCTATCACAGCTAGCACAAAATATCTTCCAAAAGCAGATGCACGGTGGTCGGCCCGCCAAAAATGACAAATTGGCCAAAACCAAGGTCGGCCGACTAGAAAGAGTGCCGGCCGGCCAAATATTTGGCCGATGGCAACAAAACAATGGCCGGTGGTCTCAAGCCATGGCCGGTGAGGTGTGGGGACGGCCAACAAGCCATTCCCTGCCCCTCAAAAGCAAAGCACAAGTGTTTGGTGCAAAACCAAACACAAAACAGTCGAGTCGAGAGGTCATGAGGCAAGGCGCGTGGCCGAGACCTCCGGGAACTCAAGACGAACACAAACAAGGATGATCACCGAGTGTTCAAACGGTGACGTCCAAGTCTTATGGACGGTCAAAAATGGGGTGTCTACAGTTGCCCCTCTTTGACAGAACTCGAAAGTCATAACAATGACGGGAGTGAATGTCAAAGCCCAGAGACGACCCATTTTTGACAAGGCTGAAGACTTAGACAAAGTATACAAGCTACAGATAAGATATGCGCCCGAAAGTAGGGGCAAAATGCAAGACAATGCACAAAGCCGAGCATAACTTATGATCATGCAAAGAAAGCTGTAACAAATCATAACATGCGATAGTTTTATGAAATAAAACACAAATCCAACTACATTACAATACAGAAAGGATGTAAGAGAATTGTGTAATTCTCGCTACGTTTCACGCGGAGAATAAAATACCTGTGCGGTTCATTTGGTCGTGCCAGCTTCAAATGAACCGTACATACAATATCATGCTTGTAAAAGAGAGAAGCTTAACAGGTACAATATTGTTAGCAACATGCATGACAATGCAATTGAAAAGTGCGCGACAACGCAAGTGAAGGAGTGCATGACAATGCAACCTATGTACGTCAACGCATAACAATGCGAAATGGATGCAAAATGATGATGCAATATTTACAAAACTATGTATAAACAATGCAAATGATATGCAATGCATTTAAAACATGATCAAAACATAAGCAGTTCAAAACCACACAAATATCACAAAGAGATGGAGATGCAAAGTCCGTCTACCATAGAAAAGGCACCGACACCCTCAAACCACAGTACCAGCAGTGGAATAGGCGCGTACACATGCAGAACTATGAGTGTGTAGACGAAACACAAGATACAAGTAATTGGGTGGGATGATATAAGTGGGGAAATGACCCGTTGAGGAAAGATCGTGATCCTAAATGCTGGATGCAACAAATTACACTACAATGTAATATATACAATGGATAAGGCATGCAGCCAAACCGTATCTTGCCTAGGAAAGGCATGGACACATACAAACCATGTTTAACACGGAAACGGTGCCGTCACCCACGACACTAGGTGCGTACACATAATATCATAACCGTGCTTCATCGTGAAAAGTACGGGCACATACCAGACCAAGCTCAACAAGGAAAGGCGCAAGCCGTAGATGGATGATGCAGCAAATGCATGCAAACTAAACTATGTACAATACAATGAATGCATGACAATGCAAGCTATGTATGCAGTAAGGAAATGCATGACAATGCGAAGTAAGGAAGAATTCAATACAATGCATATAAGGAAAGATGCATGACAATGCAAGCTATGTACAATGCAATATTTACAAGCTAGAATGCAATGGATGCAGTGGATAAGGCCTGCGGCCAAAACACATCTTGCCTAGGAAAGGCATGGACACGTACAAACCGCGTTTCACACAGAAATGGTGCCGTCACCCACAACACTAGGTGCGTACACATAATATCATTACTGTGCTTCAACGTGAAAGGTATGGGCACATACCAGACCAGGCTCAACATGGAAAGGCACAAGCCATAAATGGAGGTCATGCAATGAATGCATGCAAGCTATAATGCAATATATACAATATGCAATGGAATGTAAATGTAATATTTACAGTGGATGAGGCACGCGGCCAAGCCAAATCTTGCCTAGGAAAGACATAGACACATACAAACCGCGTCTAACACAGAAACAATGCCGTCACCCACAACACTAGGTGCGTACACATAATATCATTACTGTGCTTCAACGTGAAATGTATGGGCACATACCAGACCAAGCTCAACTCGAAAAGGTGCAAGCTGTAGGCGGGGGTGATGCAATGAATGCATGCAAGCTACAATGCAATATATACAATATGCAATGGAATGTAAATGTAATATTTACAGTGCATGAAGCGCGCGGCCAAGCCAAATCTTGCCTAGGAAAGGCATGGACACATACAAACCACGTCTAACATAGAAACGGTGCCGTCACCCACAACACTAGGTGCGTACACATAATATCATTACTGTGCTTCAACGTGAAAGGTATGGGCACATACCAGACCAAGCTCAACAAGGAAAGGCGCAAGCCGTAGGCGGGGGCGATGCAATGAATGCATGCAAGCTACAATGCAATATATACAATATGCAATGGAATGTAAATGTAATATTTACAGTGTATGCATGACAATGCAATATATACAATATGCAATGGAATGTAAATGTAATATTTACAGTGTATGCTTGACAATGCAATATATACAGTGGAATGCATGACATATGCATGTTTGTTTTTTTTTTGAAATGAAAATGATAATGCGAATGGACTCGAAATGCGCGACAACGCATGCCTTTTGAGATGCATGACAATGCATGTAAACTTGAATGTTCAGCAACGCGTGTCTTTTGAAATGCATGACAATGCATGATGATGCAAATGAAACGAATGCGTGACAACGCACGTCTTTTGATATGCATGACAATGCACATGATCTTGAATACGCGACAACGTGCGTCTTTTGAGATGCATGACAATGCACATGAGGTATGCATGACGATGCGACCTAAAGAATGTGCATACTAATGTAGGTATGGCGTGCATGACAACGCATAACATATGTGCATGACAATGCGAGTATGATGCGCGCTGCAACGCCTACAATGATATGCACAACAATGCAACATATTTAAAGCAGTTTCCGGACTTCGCAAGATACAAAAGGATACGAAAAGGATACACCTTGCACGTATTCGAGTGTTATGCACAGAAGGCACAGCACAGAGACCGGTTAAGCTTCAAAAATGAAGTTTCTTGCATTGTGTTGAGCAAAGAAGGTCCCAAACCACATCAGAGACCCAAACAAAGGTGTAGGAGGTTCACCGGCCATCGGGGGAGGTCACCGGCCATCTATTGGCCATCAAAAAAGTCCATCGGCCAAATATTTGGCCGACCGGCCAACAATGTGGCCGACTGGCCAAAAGTGCTTGTTCAGGGCAATTTTGTCTTTTCGGCCGTGGGTCTTTAAATATAGGGCTTGAAGCCCTATTTTTCCACTTCCCTCTTGCTCGAAAACTCTTGGCCTCTCCCTCTAGGTGATTTTACTCCTTCCGATCCCCGTCTTTCCTTGGTTTTTGGTCCCGTTTCGTCATTCGATTCGCGAACTCCTTCGCGTTTCGAACATTTTGAACCGAACAAATCCTTGTTTCGGTGTCTTTTCCTCGATTTCCGCCACTCGGGGTTTGTTTCCCTCGAGTTTACCTCGATGTCTGTGCCTTTTTTGCACCCCGACCTTTCCGACCATTTTCTGCCCTCTCAGGGTTGACTTTTCAGTTGACTTTTCATATTCTCGCCCGATTTTCACATTCCCGACCATTTTCGCACCATTCTCGAGATGGCGGACGACATTCTAGGCGATGGGGCTCGCCCAGAGATAGATATGGACCCAGAGGCCGAGCTCTTGCCGCTTTACATCCGGCCATTCGACCCGACGACCTACAGGCCGGCGATTCACGTATTACCTCCCGACGGCATTCGCCACTTCAGCAGCTTCGCGAGGGGTGTTGCACCGGAGCTCCTACTGCGCGAGCCAGAGTCACATCTATCCTTCGATGCCTCCGAGGTACACTCTTCTTCGTTTCATTTTCTGCAAAGTAGAATGTATAACTACAATAGTTGATTCTGCCTTTTACCTGTTTAACTCGGATACACCGATATACCGCATGCTGTAGTTGACTGTGAACATGCTTGCACCCGATATCTGTTTGAATCTAAACATGTGCACTGACGCTGTATTTTCACTAAACCACCCAAACACACTGACACATCGTATGCTATAGTTCACTATGAGCACACCAGCACCCGATATCTGTTTGAATCTGAACACGTGCACACACGCTATATCTGTACTGAACCACTCGAAAACACTGACACATCATATGTCATAGTTCACTGCGAGCACACCGGCACCTGATGTCCGTTCGAATCTGAACACGTGCGCACACGTTGTACCTTTTCACTGAACTACTCAATCATACTGATACATCATATGTTGTAGTTTACTGCGGGCACACCGGCAACCGATGTCCGTTTGAATCTGAATACATGCGCACACGCTGTACCTTTTCACTAAACCACTCAATCATACTGATACATCATATGCTGTAGTTTACTGCGGCACACCTGCACCCGATGTCTATTTAAATCTGAATGCGTGCGCACACGCTGCATTTCACTGACTCTGAGCATTTTCAACACTGTATTTGTAACACCGCTTTGGGACTGTTTGTTTTGGCCACAGGGAGATTCTCATGCCCTCCGGGGGTATGGGAATGTCGCCGCACGAGGTTGGTACATGGAGTTACCTGACGCGGTTCGTCGCATCATCGACCGAGCTGGTTTCGGGACCTTCTGCATGGGGCTCTCGCGCCTTACTGCCAGCAGGCTGCTCTTTGCTGCATTGGTGGAGAGGTGGTGGGACACCACCGACTCCTTCCACCTTTTCGCCGCTGGGGAGATGACGATGACTCCTTTCGACTTCTCGATGCTCATCGGCATCGGGGTAGGGGGTGATCTGATCCCCTTCGACACAGACATGGATGAGTGGGAGGCTGCCCAGATATACTTGCTCGGTGCCCTACCACCTCTTGCTCGTCCGGGATTCATACAATATTCTTGGTTCGAGGCTCATTTCAGGATTCAGGCGCCGACCACTCAGGAGAAGGAGGAGCAGTATGCTCGCGGCTTCCTTATGTTCTTGCTGGGGACGACCCTTTTCGCCGACCGGGCGAACACCGTGCCCCTTTACCTGCTGAGTGCACTGGTTGACGTGACCAGGATCCGTGGCTACGACTAGGGTGGCGCAGGCTTGGCCACACTCTATGGCTACATGAGTTCATTCTCCCGCCTCAGCAGACAGCTGCTCAGAGGCTACTGGCGGGCTTGGGAGGTACGTCTTCTTCTTCTGTTTTGCATTTCTGCTTTACATTCTCTATATTCTATACACTGCACATACCGCTTTCTGCTTTATCTGCATACTGCTTTATCTGATACGTATACTGATATCTGTTCTGTCATACTGTAATTGTGGGTATACGCCTACTTCCCGAGGCTTGCCCCAGTGCCAGAGGAGGAGATGCCTCCCATGATCCCATTCTCTCACCGCCTCGACGTGAGGTGCGAGCAGAGGCCCCGGGAGTCTTTCATATTCTTCCGCTGCTATTTCGATACAATCACCGCCGCAGAAGTATTTCAAACATTACAATTCATTTAAGCTTCGCTTTGCATTGCATTTTCACCAACAGTAGATAACGAACTGTATATATTTTTGCAGATCACCTGGCAGCCATGGGCCTCATTGCCCATCGCAGTACGAGATTGGTATGCTGGTGCCCGAGAGACAGCCCAATTCAGAGTTTTACTAGAGGACCCCGTCTGCCACGCCTAGTACTTGGGGGAGCGCTTCTTGAGGCAGACCTTAGGTGTGCCAAAGCAGATAGTTCCGCGGCCACCTCCTACTCATATGAGGCATACCGAGGGGTACACTCTCGAGGAGATGGCAGACTACACGATCGGTTGGGACTCCAAGGGCTTCAGGGGCGAGGGCGACTACGCAGAGTACGTCCGGACCTACATCATGTGGCCTTTGAGCAGTGGTCGTCGAGTCGAGCGAGAGAGATCCACGGCACCGACGGCTAGGGCAGGAGCGGGGCAGGAGCATCGAGGACGGCTCAGGTCCCTGGCAGGAGTGGGACCCGGAGAGGACGGGGGGCTAGTTACCCAGTCCTGCCCACGACGAGACATGCCGAGGGCAGGGTGGGGAGACTTACCAGATCCCCATTGCTCCCCCTCCGGCTGATCACAAGCTAGTCGGGTTCTACGACTTGCCTCCGGTATGTATTACTGCATTTTGTATCTTGCACTATCATTTCATTTCATTTCATTTGATATTCCGCAGAATACTAATGTTTCTAACACTTTTGCAGGCTTCCTCCGAGTACACTCGCCAGTCCCTAGAGTTGACTGCCTCTGTGATGGGGATGCTCCAGTGGAGCCTCGACCTTCTAGCCATCTACGATATTCCAGTATGTTCTTCTGACCACGGTCTCACACCATACATAAACTGTTTCACATAATCTGATGTATCACACTGTCAACACAACACTCGATACACTGCCCTCCCGACATCTGATACACTGCAGCCCACAGACTGTTCACAGCATTACTCACAGCGTTCACACACTGCACTCAGTCACTGCATTTTGTACCGACATACTGCTCATAACATTCATACACTGTACTCATACACTGCATTCTGTATTCATACACTGCTCACAGTATTCTTACTCTATTTTGCGTAGCATACTGATGCATTTTCCATTTGCGCTTTTCAGCCTCCATTCTAGATTCCTGCTGCAGGAGGTGCTCCAGTTGGGCCTTTTGATCCTGCTCGAGGAGGAGGGCGAGGAGGCACAGTATATCCCCGCACCAAAGCGGGGCATACTCATGTTGGGAGTAGCTCTCGGGCACCAGTTCCCGATGATGATGAGACAGAGGCGGAGTCGGAGGCAGAGTCGTCCGAGG
Organism: Camellia japonica; assembly: GCA_030407325.1. Classification (NCBI taxonomy): domain Eukaryota; kingdom Viridiplantae; phylum Streptophyta; class Magnoliopsida; order Ericales; family Theaceae; genus Camellia; species Camellia japonica. The sequence continues at coordinate 168,898,282 of JAPPVO010000032.1, forward strand.
AGGAGACCGGAGATGACTCGAGCTCGAGTTTAGATTATGGTGCTGATGACGATGCTCCTGGACCTTCGTCCAGGAAGAGGACGAGGACAAACCCGTATGCCTAAGATGATCGATGCTGATCCAGACTTTTATTGCTTTTCTTCTTTTGTTTTGCTTTGTTCAGACATTTTCCTTTTTACTAGTAGTTTGAGTACTTTGTATTGCCGCAGGCAGGTTTTTGTTTTCTCCAAAGCTATGTACTTGAAAAATGATGAAATGAAACAAACCTTTTGTCTGAAAAAGTGTTACATTTGTACATTTCATATTTCGCATTGCATTGCATCATATTACACCTCAATGTAAATGAGATTGATCTCCTGTCTAAAAATCAAACACTTGTATTGTAATAACCAGATAATGAACCGGCCAATAGCAAAACAACTCAAATAACCCACTGCTCATTTTGAACTCACGGCCTATAACACAGCGCTTGGTTTACCCGACACATGGCTCATACACACAGCTCATTCTGAACTCAAAGCCCGTAACACAGTATTCTGTTTATTTGCACACGGCCCATTATGACCAAACAATTCAATCTTGAAAAGACGGGATACAAAGGTGGAATCTGCTGAAGCTGAAACACACTCGAACGTAATCCAGAACCCATACGTTCACTGTTTCCAAGTGACCCGGGGTTGAACCCCTGTGGTTTTACAAAAGAACCAAATCATGTTTTGCACAAATGTGGAGAATGGCACAGCACTCTGAGCACAAAAAGATTTTAGAAAAGGGTTTTCAACCCGGTATTGAGCCTACAACTGAACACAGCGAAAGCGACTCAACAACGGAAAAACAAAAGGTAAACAACCTAAACACAACGAGACATGCTCGGATACGACCTAAAACAAGAGTTAAGGTAAACAAAACAAAAGACACGACACACAGACGTGTTACAAAGACAAGAGACCTCTCAAATCACGAGGAGCCAGTTTCTTCGGGTATTTTTCCCACCCTTTCTGATTTGTGACTCTCACATCACTCGGCCCTCAGGCTCGTTTTTTTCTCAAAACCCTTTTGCTCACTTTTCTCTCAACTTACGCCTCTCTATTCTTTAATCTCTCATTTTTCATCCTCCCCAGATTTGGTCGGTGGATAAACAAGAGGTAGTGGGTTCATGGCTAACACTGTTAGCTCACAACTATTTTTTTTTTTCTGGTGGCGTTTAGTCGATGCCTCGGCTAAGGGAATGGAGTATCTTGATCTATTCCGATTTGTGCTTCGCACTTGGTTTGATACCTCGTTGCTCGGAGGATGTTGAGAGCTTTCAGCCCTTTGTTGTTAACCTCAGTTGTGCCCTTTGTTTGCAGGTAGAGTGCCCTTCTGGCAAGTATGTTGACGACGGGGGAAAGACAGAACACCTAACTCAACTGCGCCCCTGGTTCATCATTTTGACCATTTTTTGGTTTTTCTACTAAAACAATTTTGACCGACATGAGAGTTAGATCAGCATGCTTGTGCAATTTTTGATTCAAAATCATGTAAGTTAGGCTATGAGCACTGAAAATTTTCCTTTTTTGGGTCCAAGAAATGGTCCAGTTTTGGAAAAGTGGAATAATTTTCGAGAAATTAGTCAACCTCAGTAAAAATTCTCAAAAACTATTTTGGCAAACAGCCAGTGCTCAACGAGTGCGGAACCTACTCTCGAGATACACAACCTCGGATCTAGAGGAAGATTGCCTCTTGCTTGGAGAGAGCTTCATGGCAACGGAAAGTTGCCCCTTGTTTGAATGGCGACTCATGGCAACGAAAAGTTGCCCCTTGTCTGGATAACGCCGCAGCATACTGTGAACAGTTCTCATTAGTGATGATCGCAGCCGAACTCTCGGATGCAGAGAAGACGAAGATGGTCAAAACCAATATATGGACACAGTCACTTTGAAAGTGTTGGTGGCTGGACTTCAAGATAAAGTTGCCTACGTATCCCAAACATGGGAATCAAGCCTTACGTAGTTCCGGTTAAGGTACACTCGTGTATTAATCCTCACCACGCTCTAACTTTTGCTAAGGTCGCCCTTCTGGGTTTTCAACCTTGCGAGCTTTGTTTTTCTTTTCTCTTTTCATTTCTTTTCTTCTTTTTTCATCTTTTCTTTTTTTTGCATTTTTCTCTCTTTTTTTTTGCTTCTCTTTTCTTTTGCATTTTTTTTCTTTTGTATTTTTCTCTTGCTCTAACTTTTGCCTGGGTCGTCCTTCCGGGTTTTCGGCCCAACGAGCCTCTCAAAGGGTAAAAGTGTAACAAGTCCATGCCAAATGGTTTTTGAGATCCTGGAGTCATCTGAATCCAAGAGAACGGCTGCTGTTTGCTGACGATGCAGGAGTCCATCCAATGGGAGGCTGAATTTGCCCCTAGTGCTGTGGATCGGAACTCAGTTGTCCTTCAGCGGCACCTTCTTCTTTCTTCCCTTCTGGGATTCGGCATTCTTGCCGATCTTCGTTGCGGATTCTTTGAGTGCATTCTCTGACGTGTTTTGCCCCTTTGTTCGAGGGGTGCTTCTGATTTGGCCATACAAGCCTCACATTGCGGTTGGCTGTTGAACATTCTGAATTCACATTCAAGGTTTTAAGAGCAAAGGGGTTGAATCTTGTGGCCGAGAGCGATCCTAGGCTGCACAATCTCAAGAGCGATTCCACACAGGTCTTCGCAGGACTGCGCAAAACATTTTTTGAAAGTTTTTAAGAAAGCGACAAGTCGCTCGCACTGAAGACAATGCAGAACTAATCTGGATCAAGCCAGGGTCCTTCTCAGTACTCACGCTAACAAGCATGATTTCATTCATTAAGGGCTTAGCACGCCTCTCTTTCTCTCAATTGGTCAAATTTTGCAAAACCTGAGAAATTCCTTCCTCTTCATTTTCATCACATTGTTCGAAAAGTTTTAAAAAACTTAGGTCAATACAATGACTTATAGGCACAAAAGAACAGGTGAAATGCGTTGCCGTTTCATTCTAAACTTGCTGGCACAACAGGCTCGAAGTAGCAATAGGCACGAAAACATGATAGCCGTAGCTGTTTCATTCAGATTTCCCAGGTTGCAACTGGCTCCACAACAGAGACAGACTCAAAAGAAAGCAAAAAGATAATTACAAAAACATGATATCCGAGGCAACAACCCTGGAATCACCTGATTTCTATACAATGGGACTGACTCAATACAATAAGACAGACCCTTAAGCAAAAAGACAGACTCAAGACAATGAGACAGACTCAAAACAAAACCAAAGAACTGGCTCAATTCCCAAACCATAAATTACAAAAAAAAAAAAAAGCATTCGCAAATGCTCAAAACAGTGCGTGCCAAACGCCACATCTGAAATACACCAAGTGCCGCCCGCAGGTGGTCCAACTTCTGATCACATACTCACAGTATCCTCGAAATCTAACAACTCAGTAGTGACAGACTTTGCTGAGGTAGATGGGAGGATGACCTCATTGTCGATCAAATCCTGTACTTCATGACGAAGACAGAAACAGTTGTCGGTGCAATGACCGGTTTGCTGGTGGTACGCGCAGTACAAGGTAGCATCATGTGAGAGAGGGAGATTCTTCGGGAGAGGCCGAGGCTCGAGGGGTTAAGGTGCCCCCTTTCGGCAAGGATCTGGAGTGCCCTAGACAAAGGCATGTAAAGGGCATGGAAGACTCTGCGCCCTCGGGTAGATACTTCGACGTTTGCTGACTTTTGTCGGACGCACTGGCAAAACGATCGGCAGGTGCCGCCTTGACTTTCTGATCCTTTCCCGGTGCAGGGTTGGGATTGGAGGGAACTGTTCTGGCATGACGGGGCCTATCCCGATTTTTCGCTTGGCATGAACTCCCCTCGGTTGGAGTGGGGAAAGCATCATCCACAATTTTGGCCACCACTGCGAATATTTGCTGTTTACTCAATCCTCCAGCTTTCAAAGCCTCGACTGCCCACAGCAGTTGTTCAACGAGATCAGCACCTATTCCCACTTTGTTCTTACCTCTAGCCTCAACTTGATCAAGGGTTTGGGTTGCTATATCAGAGCGAAACCCGGTTGTTGTTGACATGTCATGGCCATAGCTTGAGACAGCCTTAGGCTGGCTGAGCTCGATCACAATTCGCCCCAATAGCGGGGGCTCCTGCGGTACAAAATTCCCGGCGTAGGATGTGGTTGGTGGCGAAGCCGACATTCTGCAGGCGAGATCAGCCACAGATCGCTGGAGATCACCAATCATTCCCATCAATTCAAATGTGGTGGGCTCACGAGCTTGAAACAACTGGGGTTCCCAGATCGGGCGCGCGGCAGGCGACCTGGGCGGATGCAGTACATCAACATTGGTTTCATTCTGTAAGATGATTCCTTGGTCTAATTCGGCTGCCATAACCACAATTTCCTCTGAACTTTGGGTCATCATGAGTCCTCTTGAACTGAACGGAGATGATGGATCAGATGTCTATCTTGCCTCAACAAAGAAGAACACTGGCTATTCTGTACTAGATCTCTGAATTGAAAGAGAAAACACGCAGCATTTCGGCCCAATCAGAACAGACACAAGCATAGCTGAATAACTGTACTCTACTACTGATCACTATTCCCCAAAATCACTGCCCCAAAAACTGAATCTGATACCCGTAGATATAACTGATTCTCAAATTCCGATACTGATGCCCTCAGGCCTGATATTCGGACTTGCAAACTGATATATGCATTCCCCTATAGAGGTCAACTCAAAAAGCACATAACAAGCAAGCAAGAGCCAAAACACCCCTATGTTGGGATAGGGTTTCCCTGTCCTATTTTGTCAGGAGCTAGGGTTTCACTACGCACGCAGTAGTTTCAAACAACCTATAATCGGGTAGCAACCTGTCCTAGCTTGGAATGGTCACTATGGATTCCGAATATGCACTAGGTTGAATGGTTAAAAGGGTGCCTCGGTGACAACCGGGGTTTATGTTCCCATCGTGGTAGAGCCCGTAACCGGTCAGCCTTATGGTACGCTTCTCGAAGTGAGCCTCCGGCAAACCGTTCAGGAATAGCAGACGGCAAACACTGTGACTTAGGCGCACCAATGCAAATGCAATGCAAAGAAACACATAAGTGTAGCCAAAACAAGATATCATGAGTTCGAGTCAAGCTCTCTAAACTCCCCAGCAGAGTTGCTAGAAACTGTAGACGTGCCCGTGGGCCTCATGCTACAGTTCAGATTCAAATAGTCGCGGTTCTGAATCTAGTCTGGCAAAGTGCAATGCAAGACCGATAAATCACCAAAGAGTCCAAATCCGGCAAATCGTTTTGGAAAACAGATTTTTTGAAAGAAGTGCCAAACATGGACTGCTTTGTCAGATACAGAGTCGCCACCTAAATATTTTTTTATGGGGGGATTTAGGAAACCCTAACTCGTTTGCCTAAGGCCACGTGTCCGTCATCACCAAAGTTGCCTCGTCTCGGGAACTTGGGTACGATTGGGGAAGGTCAGCTATGAGCACCCCCGCTCGCCCGATCAAAGATCGGCCTCTACTAACCATGATATCTAGTTTTGAAAATGTTATGTGTTCTTTTTCCGATTAATTAGCTAATCTTACTACGTGATGCGCGCAACACAGAAGTATAGACTAGATCGCCTAATTTGGAACAAAGCATCGCATATCCGTTTATTTGGAAAATGGTTTGAAATTTGCTACTCGTGAGTAGGCTAAAACCCAGATTTCAATGAGTCGTTCCAACTTAAGCAATCCAACCTTCACCCACAGGCATTCAGGCAGTTTATATCACATAAGTATATAGCCACATAGTAAGCATGCTGTCATGTTAACATTCACACTCATGCAAGATGCTAAAGCATAAAAAGCTTACCGAGTACTCCGAGCCAAAACAAAGAACTTGTTAGCAATCAATATATGATCCAAGTTCATGTCAAGTGGCTAATGCATCGTATACAAAATGCAAGTAGAATAGGCTCGGCTTGTCCTAGGGTGGCATGTGGAATGCAGCAAATAACACGTATTCAAGTTAGATTTGAAATACTATGCAGTTAGCATGATGCGCCGAGCCCGGTGCATGCAATACAAATGAATGGATGCACGCATGCATAGCATAAGGATGCTAAATTAAATATGCCCTAATACTAACCATCAAAAGCAGGTAAGTAAAAGGGAGAAAGAAGTGGAGGTTGGAAGACATGCACACACGCACCCACACTTATTACACAGTTATGCTCTCTCTCGGAGAGACCGAATGAATAATACAAATTAATCAACTAATCAAGCTAATTAAGTAATTATACAACACTTAACTAATTAATGAATCAATTAAGCTACTGAAAGCAGTAAAATGCCTCGGGAAGAGGGATGCACGCATGCTCGGATTGGCTTCGCTCGGAAATCCACCGCCATGCACAAGTTGCCTCTGTTTGCACTGTTTCTCTCTTCTAAAGACTGCACAAGTCCCAAGGAATACTCTCTGAACACTGTGGAAGGTCACCGGACAAGGGGGGACACCACCGGCCATGGAGGAGTGGTCATCGACCATCTACTGAGCTCTCGGCCACCAATTCATGGCCGGTCGGCACAGGATGTGGTCAGTCGGCCATGTATGCCTGCAGAATCCTGTTTTGACAGCAACAAAGGACAAGCAAGGTATGACAATACGTTTCAAAGCAATGTGGGCACCACCACACCCCTTATCATGTTTATGACTCAAAGGGGGATGGTACTCGATTCTCGGACCACCAATCGCGCATTTCGATGCGTGATGGCCCAAGAAACCAAGTGTGCCATTTCAATGTGGAATGAGATGCACACAAAACAAAGAAGGGGACCAACCTCTATCGTAATCAATTCAAGAGGCGAGGCATGTATGCCAAATTCAATCCTAGCATGCGGGCTAAGTATGCAACATGAACATGTGAACAAATATGCAAGCTAACAAACGTGCAAAGTGTAACTTAACCATGCAAGCATGCAAGATGCAACATGGACAAGATGTTAAGTACAATGTATGCAAAATGCATTATAACCTAAGTATACAACAACATGTCATATAGCTCAAGCAATGCAACTAAATGCAATATGGTTAAGCATGTGTCAACGATGCAAGTAATGAGCATGCAAAACACTATGCAACCAAAGCATGCAAACGTGAAGCAATGTAACAACATTTGAGCAATATGCAAAAGGGGGGGGGACTTAGACTAATATGGACAAGTCTCAACCATGTCCAAATCAGTAGCCAAATGCTATGGAAATGAGGTACAAATGCACATGCAAACATGCATGCAAATGGACCAACACTTAAGCATAAAGAGGGGACTTTTAAGTACACTTAAAAGAGGACAAATAGCATACGTGATAAGCTTCGAAAATATGTAGAAGATGATGCCAAATCAACCTACCAATGCAAGCAAAGCATGCAACCAAGCCCAAGGACTTAAACTACGGTCATGTGACACATGAAGCAAATGACCAAAGCGGACCACAACAGTCCCAAGTCATGCCAAAGTGAGCCCCAAAAACCACTTAGATGGCATCCAAATGACCTAATCTTAGAGGCATGCAAAAGGGGTCCAAACATGGAGCATGAAACACCAACCTCTGAAAGCATTAAAGGGGCATCAAATGCAAGCATACAAGCATACCACAAGGACTGAAATGATGCTATAAGTGATGCCAAACCACTGAAACAAGCTAAGTAATGCATGCTCAACACTCACACACCCAAGGCTGACAAGCCAAAATGCAAGGTGGCTATACAAAGCATGTCATGGATGGCCCAAATGACCAAAATCAGACGTCAAACATGCTAAATTATGCACAAAAGCTTCACAAAGCTAAGCCAAAACAAGTAAGCATAATAGTCTAAATGCTAAGTACATGTTAAGGCAAATTCATGGCATTACAAGACAAGTATGCAAAGCAAGCATGGTGTGTCTAAACCAATTGAAAACAGTGCTATATCATGACAAAATAAACACAAATACTAGCTAAGACATGGCCAACATGATCTTAAACAAGATGCTCACACATGAGGCTAAAATGGCCAATATTTAAGGCAACAAGGAGAGGGGATGGCCCTCTCCTTCTTAGGACCTTAAAGCACCATCCCCACCACTGAAATCCCTCTGGATTTCAGTGGTGAGGAGGCCAAGACAAGGTGGTCCCGGAGCTCACTAAAATAGCACAAAATGGGGCCAAACAAGGCCTAAGAGGGGTCAAACAACCCCAAACACCAAAGCAACCTCAAACAACTATTTTAAGCACTTAAAATTAGAAATTTTATATGTTATAGACTAAGCTTAAAAACAGGTGCAAGGATGGCTAAAAGCCTATGCAAAAATGGGGAACAAAGGGGTAAAGTTCTTACCCTTGAAGACCTCCTTCAAGAACAATGCTCCAGCAGCCTCTCCAAGCTTAGATCAACTCAAGAAGTCCAAGAACAACCCTCTAATGCCTCAGCAACTAAGGGAAGGTGTAATGGTAGGTGTTTGTGCACAAAGTAAGACTAAACACACCTAAACACACACAAATACAAAGGGAGAGGGAGATATAAAGATAGATAGATACAAGACTCAAACCCTAATCTCAAGACCCTCTGGAATTTTTTTGTAACCCTTGGGGAGGGAGGAGAAGGCCTCTCTTTATAGAGATTCACTCTTGCAAAGCTTACAAAACAAGCTGAGCAAGAGTGAAATCCCTCCATACACGTGTATGGAGGGGGTGCAAAGTGGGTGCCATCTATCACAGCTGGCACAAAATATCTGCCAAAAGTAGATGCACAGTGGTCGGCCGGCCAAAAATGACAAATTGGCCAAAACCAAGGTCGGCCGACCACAAAGAGTGCCGGCCGGCCAAACATTTGGCCAATGGCAACAAAACAATTGCCGGTGGCCTCAAGCCATGGTCAGTGAGGTGTGGGGATGGCCAACAAGCCATTCCCTGCCCCTCAAAAGCAAAGCACAAGTGTTTGGTGCAAAACCAAACACAAAACAGTCGAGTCGAGAGGCCTTGAGGCAAGGCGCGTGGCCGAGACCTCCGGGAACTCAAGACGAACACAAACAAGGATGATCACCGAGTGTTCAAACGGTGACGTCCAAGTCTTAAGGATGGTCAAAAATGGGATGTCTACAGTTCCCAAGTCGGTTCCTCAATCCCATGGTGTTTCCACAACACCTTCACTAACGGTATGGTCTTACCTCCGCAACACTTGCTCCCGGATGTCTAGGATTTGAACTGGTCACTCTTCCTAGGAGACATCTTCATCTACCTCCAAAACAACCCAATCCAACACGTGAGAAGGGTCGTGTTCGTACTTCCTAAGCATGGACACATGGAACACATTGTGTACTCCTGAAAGTTGTGGTGGTAAAGTTAACCGGTACGCCACTTCCCCAATTCTCTCAAATATCTCGGAAGGTCCAATAAACCACGGAGATAAATTCCCACTCTTGCCAAACCTCATTAAACCCCGCTTTGGTGAAATTTTAAGGAAAACATGGTCACCTACTTCAAAAGACAAAGGTCGTCTCCTCTTATCGGCGTAACTTTTCTGTCGGCTTTGGGCCGTAGCTAACCTCTTCCGAATGAGAGCAACTTTCTCAGTTGTCTCCTTAACAATTTTCGGACCCAACAACGGTGCATCCCCTACCTCGGCCCAACAGACTGGTGACCTACAAGGTCGGCCATACAAGGCCTCGAATGGTGCCATCTCGATACTAGCCTGATAATTATTGTTGTAGGCAAACTCAATCAACGGTAAATGGTTTACCCAAGACCCCTTGAAATCTAGGACATAAGCTCTAAGCATATCCTCCAAAATTTGAATGGTGCGTTCTGACTGACCATCCGTTTGAGGGTGATAAGCAGTGCTAAAAGTCAACTTAGTTCCCAATGCCTCTTGAAGGCTTTGCCACAAACGGGCGGTATAACGAGGATCCCTATCTGACACAATGGTTACTGGAATCCCATGAAGTCGAACTATCTCTTTAACATATAACTCTGCCAAGTGTTCAACTGAGTCGCTAGTACGCATAGGAATAAAATGTGTGGACTTAGTCAACCTATCAACAATCGCCCAAATGGCATCATTGCCCCCACTGTGTTCTAGGAAGCCCAACTACAAAATCCATGGTCACGTGTTCCCACTTCCACTCTGCTATTGGCAAGGGTTGTAACAAATCCGCTGGTCTCTGATGTTTGGCCTTCACTTGTTGACAAGTAAGGCACTTGGACACAAAAGATGCGACATCCCGCTTCATACCCCTCCACCAAAATTGACGGCTAAGGTCACGATACATTTTGGTGCCTCCCAAATGTAACGCAAGGCGTGAGTGATGAAACTCCTGAAGCACTTCCTCTCTATAAGATTCGGGGCACAAATAAATGGTCTAGGTAGCATGCACTCTAATCTGAGTGAATGTTCAAACCCTTCTCTTCCTTCCCGTTGGAAATTCTATCACGAATTAACTCTACTTCCCGGTCTCCCCATTGTGCTTCTACAACTTTGCTAATCAAGGTAGGTTGAGCGCTTAAGGAAAACAAAGTTGCACCCTCTTCGGACTCACCCAATTGCACTTTAAATTCTCCGACTTCACCCAACATAGCCCACTCCCGAATGGCCACACTTTCCAAGCTACTTACAGTTTTTCGACTTAAGGCATCGGCCACTACATTGGCCTTCCCCGGATGATAGTGTAACTCAAAATCATAGTCTTCTAAAAACTCCATCCACCTCCATTGACACAAATTCAAATCCTTTTGGGAAAACAAATATTTCAAGCTCTTGTGGTCGAAGAAAACCTTGAATTTCTCACCATACAAGTAATGCCTCCAAATTTTCAAGGCAAACACTACCGCGGCTAGCTCTAAATCGTGGGTATGGTAATTCTTCTCATGAGTTTTCAATTGCCGTGAACTGTAAGCCACAACATTTCCCTCTTGCATCAAAACGCAACCAAGCCCATCCCGAGACACATCACAAAAGACGGTGTAACCCAAACCCCTCTCCGGAATGATCAGTACCAGTGCCATGGTCAATCTAGTTTTTAGCTCTTGAAAGGACTTTTCGCAAGTTTCACTCCACACAAACTTAACCCCCTTTCTAGTCAATCTAGTCAAAGGCGCGGCTAGTCTAGAGAAATCCCTCACGAAACGCCGATAGTACCCCACCAATCCCAAGAAACTCCGGATCTCAAAAACATTTTTAGGTTGCTCCCAGTCTTGCACCGAATCTATCTTCGAAGAGTCTACAGTTACTCCCTCTCTTGACACAACATGGCCCAAAAACTTCACCTCGGTGAGCCAAAACTTGTACTTCTCAAATTTGGCATACAACTGATGCTCCCTAAGCAAGTCAAGTACCACTCTCAAGTGAGCCTCGTGTTCTTCCTCGGAAGTCGAATAAATTAGGATGTCGTCCACGAAGACGACCACAAAACGATCCAAGTACTCTCTAAATATCCGATTCATCAAATCCGTAAAGGAAGCCGGCGCATTAGTTAACCCGAAAGGCATTACAAGAAACTCATAGTGGCCATAACGCGTACGAAAGGCCATTTTCTGGATGTCCTCCTCCCGGACTCTCAACTGATGGTACCCCGACCTCAAGTCTATTTTTGAGAAGCAACAAGACCCTCTAAGTTGGTCAAACAAGTCAACTATTCTGGGCAAAGGATATTTGTTCTTAACAGTAACTCGGTTCAACTTGCGGTAATCGATACACAACTGCAATGACCTATCCTTCTTCTTTGCAAAGAAAGCCGGCGCTCCCCAAGGTGATGTACTAGGGCGGATGAAGCCCTTGTCTAAAAGCTCTTGGAGTTGAATCTTCAACTCATGCAACTCCGCAGGTGCAAATCTATACGGCGCCATGGAAATCGGTGTTGTTCCAGGCACTAAGTCGATGGTGAACTCAATCTCTCGATGGGGTGGCAAACTAGTAAGGTTCTCAGGAAACACATCTGGGTACTCACAAACTACCCTTGGCAACCCATCTCGAATCCCATCACTCTCACTATCCAAGAGAGCAACTAGGAGACTGCTAAGCTCATTTCTACTACGAGGATCAAATATCGGTGACAGGACCCGATCAATCTTGTCCCCCAGAAAGTAAAACAATCCCCACCCGAGGTGCACACTGTGACTCTCTGACGAAAATAGCCAATCACTGCCCGATATGAAGTCAACCAATCCATCCCTCGGAGTATAGGCCTGATGTACAAACTGAGTCGAAGCGGCTCCCTAGTGAACTCTCAAAGCCTGAGCTGAGTGAGCCTGTTGGTGGCTCTGTGTCTGTCTAGACCCTGATGCGCCAAATGCGCCTCCTAACTGCAGGCATGCTCTCTTCATATGCCCCGACTGACCACACTGGAAGCAAGTAGGCCCCTGACTCCTACTCTAAGACTGACTCTGAGATCGGTTAGGTGGTGGTGGCAACATCTTCAAATGTGGCCAAATTGAGTCGTAATCATAGATCATGTTCCCAGCAACCTTGAACAAGATCTTCGTCCTCAACCTCTGCTCAAACTCATAACAACGGCGCTCCTCCGTCGCTACCAATTCCGGTGCAAACCGGGACAAACTAGAAAAGGCTGCTTCAAATTTAGCCACGGACATGTTTAGTTGCTTAAGGTCCTTGAATTCCTGCCTCAACCTCTCCCTAGCAGTGGGAGGTAGATACTTGTATTGGAAAGCTACCACAAATGCCTCCCATGTTGGTGCTATCCGGCCCTTGGCATACTTCCACCATTGCCCCGCGTCCCCCTTGAGGTAGTAGCTAGCTAGGGTCACCCTAAGCTCACTATCCTCTATATGCAACATCTCAAAAGTCTTTACAGTCTGTTCTAACCATTCGTCTTCCTTCTTCGAATCGGGGCCACCATGGAACTCATCTGGCTTGGCCCGTAGAAACTCCCTCGTGAAGAAGCTCGCCCTTGTCACCACGGCGTTCTCCCCAGCTTGGGTTTCCTCCCTAAGGACATTCACGGACTCCCTCAATGCCCCCGCCATCTCCCGGGCTAGAGTCCCCATTGCGGCTTGACCAGCTTCCCCCAGTACCTCCACTTGCCCAACTTGTTCGGCCATGTTAGCTTGGCCTAAACCCTCCTCTTGCACCGGTACCTCATGCACGCCTCGGCGACCCCTACCTCACCTTCCACCTCTACCACCACGAGTTCGGATTCTTTCAGACATCCTAATTGAGGAACAAAACAAACAACTTAGCACACAATTCCTAATGTGCTTGCAACTTACGTTACACTTCAATTACAACTATCACACGTATTCTATCACACAAACAGTTTAATTCATCCCACATAAGCACTTAGTCACATAAACACATACGAATCATCCTTTAGTGATGAGATTCATCCCATGAGAAACCAAGAATTCTTAGTAGAATGAGTATTGATCAAGTACCCTTCTAATAAGACCTCAAGGGATCTAATAGGCACAAATAACATCCCAAAAGTCTAATCCCATACCCACATAGTCACATAAACATGTTATCATGCAATCACAAATAAGCAAAACACTTTCCTAATCATGGGAAATGAACCCATTGCGATATAACAACCACTCCCCGCGAGCCCCAAGTATTCAAAACCCGGTAGCTCTGATACCAAGTTGTAACGCCCCAAAATAATTCAACATGGACTACCCACATTAATTACAATAATTCCTCCTTCTTTGCATAATTAATAAATGAGTCTTTACAAAAGTTCCATATGCGGATACACATTCAAAGATAAAAGAACACCTGAATTTATAGCATGTGAAGCATCTATTCTCAAAACAATAAAGTGCCCTTAAGGGCTTACAAGTTCCAAGGCAATAGCCTGGTTACACCAAAATGGTCTCTCGGACCCAAAACATGTTAGCCCTTGGCTTTACAAATTCACAACAAAAACAGAGAGCTATTTACTCTTCACAAAAATATCTACGCCTTCAGTTCGGTGGAATCACCGCATCTTTCCCTGCACCAAATCCCATAGGGGTGAGCACAAAGCCCAATAGGGAATTCTCACAAAGTATATATAGTTATGCAACTTCCAATGTAAATGTAAATGTAAATGCCAATGCCATGCAATGCGCCTTCAAAGAAAATTTCATTTCATGTTCTTCTCAAAGACTTTCGTTTTCAATAAAAGCTTGCCATCTCAACACATTTCAAAATTTCCAATTTTAGACAAAGGGGCGGTAAATACGACACTGGAAATCCCTAGGCTGGTGTTTGCAAGCAAACTCTACGACTACTACCAAATTGTCATTTTTACTGGTATTAACCGGAAGGCTCGACACCTATCCGCGCGGTTTTCTGGTCTTTCACCAAGGACTCTCAGGCCAACTTAACAAAGTTTATCTACACTCCCTATTCAGATTTACCAACATATTTACCTTGTAACTCAACCATAGTTCGCATTCCAACATGAGTCTTTTTCAAATTAAACATTTCCAACTCATTTCAAGATGTGCAATATGTTAATCAGTCAATTGAAATCATGATGCAATATATAGATAACATCTCATAACATTCGTCCATTTCAAACCACTCTACAACAATATCAACCATCACAAATCCCACTTCCATTCTTCATTATTCTTTCACAAAGTAATCATAATTCATTTAATACATAGCTAGAATTCTTTCATTTCACAATTATACATATCATCATTCATTTGTCAATAGTATTTCATACGATTCCCCCACTTTTGAAAATCACATTTTGAAATTTCTACACATTCATCTTTTTATCAAAGAAGATAAGAAATTTCCATGAACATTTCCTAATTTTTCCAAAAACCCTAATTCCTTGGGTTTTCATCAAAAACCAAACATTTCCCATTCCCTCAAAGAAACCCCAATAAATCATCCTCTTGTGTTCAATAACTAGACAAACCCACTAGAATTTAGTGAAAATGAATTGAGATTAAACCCATTTTGAAAACTCTACATTTTAGATCACAAAAATCAAAATCAACATTTATCCTTCAAGGAAACTTTTAAATTAACAACAACATTGCATAACATATATATATAACTCAAGAAATCCCTACTTCAAAGTAGAAGTCCAAAGGAGGAGATGAGAGAAACCCCAAGATGCTCCAAACTTGTATTTTCTTGGGTCAAAAGAAAGCCCACTCAAAGCTCTAGCTTTTTAATAAAGAGAAAAGGATAGAAAAGCCCTAGAAATGGAGTATTTGTAGAGAGAATGAGTGATAGAGAGAGAGTGAGTCAGATCTAGGGTTTTGGCTGAAGAAGATAATGAAAAAGGGGTAAAATTCCCATTGCTGAAATCTGATATATGCGAAGCTCGCTCGAGCGAAGGGGTCGTCGCTCGAGTGAACAGACACAACGAACGAACCTCGCTCGAGCGAACAAAGCAAGGCTTCAGGTCTACAACCCACCAACGCAGACGCACGCACGAGTGCAAGAATGCTCACTCGAGCGTGAGAAAGCCTGCTCGAGCAAAGAATGCCACTCTTCAGGTCTAAAAGAGACGCAGACGCACGCTCGCTCGAGCGAAGAGACACACCAAACAAGGCTCGCTCGAGCACAAGAAAGCTCGCTCGAGCTAAGAGATAAATACCCAAGGCTCACTCTAGCGCAAGAAGCCCCGCTCGAGCGAAGAGGCAAAAACCTGGGCAGCAACCAATTGCACCAACTCACAACCAACCTATTCCAAACTCGTTCAACACATCCCAAAGCTCAAATATAAGGAAACAAAGGGTGGAAAACAAGATATAAACCACAACACTCAACCGCGGATCGCCATAATACCAATCCCATAGAAATAAGTTGACACGTAGTGCAAGCCTTTGGAAGTGGAATTAGGGCCTCTGGTTCTTATTCTAACATCCTATTTTAAGCAACCCAAACTCATCTTTTTGATGATGCAACTACTATTTAATGTAGAAACTTACTTGATGTGTAATTAACAAATGGTTTAGTTTGTTTATAGGCCCTAGCCGGGGGTCCCTTTGTACAAGCACGCAATTTTGCTATCATGACAGGTGTCAATGCCGGTATATCATATGTCATGAAAAGAGTAAGAGGGAAGGAGGATGTGTAGTCTAGGTATGCTTATTTGAACCTTTTCTTTCCACCCTATTGTTTAGGATGTTTTTGGCTTACAACTTATGCTTCAAAATTTTTATGTAAAATAGTGGAAATAAAAACAATTGTAGTCATCTATTTGCATATTGGTGGAAGATGTGGTTGGTTATTACTATTCATATTCAATGATTGATGCTAGGAAAAATGTGTTGATTTTCAAAAATAATACATAAGAATACCAAAAAAATAAAAAATAAAAATAAATCTTTTTATAAAGAAGAATAACAGAAATTGTAATGGTCTGGTATCTAATATATAAATTTTCTTGCAAATAATAGATATTGAAGTGCACCGCCAAATTTGTTTAATCACATTATTGCAATATTTCATAACATATGGGCATTAATCTACCTAAAAAATATTCACCCCAACAAAAATCTACCTAAAAATAATTAACAATTATCATATCCTTTATTGTCATAACATCATCGGTATTTGGCTCCTTAATATTTAGATATTAGTCATTGGGATAATTGCAATGCAATTTTATTTTATTTATTTATTTATTATTTTTTTTTTTTGTACTACGTGATGAAGGACATCTATATTTGTTTTGGGCTTAAAGCTTATTCTTTATGTTTTTGTAGTACGTGCCAACCATTTAAAGGAGCAATTCTAATGTAAAATGGTAGTTAAAAATAGTCATCTATTTGTATAATGGTGGAAGATGTGGATACTACTACTATTGAAATTCATTTATTGATTGTAGAAAAAAGTTGTGTCACAAAGCAACTCTAACCTTTTTTGTTTCCCATGCAGATTCTTACCTGTAAATACAATATATAGCAGTGTCTCTTTCCTGTAACTGATTATTAACCTTGGCTTTAAATAATAGTATTCGATTAGTTCATATCAAATAGTATTGGTCAAAATATTGATATTGCAATTTCAAAATCCCAATTTACTTAGAACCCTACTACTAACCCATCCCTGGAAAAGAACAGGGCATTGGAATTTGGAACCATAACCCACTTCTCTCTACCCCAAAATGTTCACTATAACATCACCATGGATGTTCTTGATGTTCTTTCTTATCAAATCATTCCCAACTAACTCATTTGCCTCCACATTCACTATTACTAACAATTGCCCACAAACAATCTGGCCTGGAGCTATTGCCAGTTCAGGGACACCGTAACTTTCGACAACAGGGTTCAAATTGGACTCTGGCCGAAGTGTCAGAATTCCGGCATTTCCAGGTGCTCAGGTCGGATATGGGCAAGGACAGGGTGGAAATTTGATAAGTCAGGGGTGGGTATGTGCCAAATAGGGGATTGAGGTGGGAGGCTGGAGTGTGATGGCGTTGGAGCCGTACCAATTGCGTTTCTTATTGAGATCACGATGGGCATTGGTGCCGATAAAAAAGACTTCTATGATGTTAGCATTGTGGATGGTTATAATCTTCCTCTCATTGTTGCCCCACAAAGGGTGTTTGGAGTTTGCAATGCCACCAGATGTGTTTCAGACCTCAACACAGGTAATTAATGATTTTTTATTTTTTATTTTTTCGTAAAAAAGTAGGATCTGGTGATTAGAGCGTGAAACCTCTTCGTGGGCGTGACAATAGGAGCTCTTATATACTGAAAGTCGGACAAAAGTGGCCTAGATGGGCCTGAAAACATAGGATTTGCTGGGGATATATGCAAGTGCTCTCTAAATAGAGGCCAAGTGAAAGTCTGATCCTAATCCCATGGTTAGATTGGCCTAGATGGGCCTATTGTTGGGGATATATGCAAGTGCTCCATATATAGAGGCTAAGTCAAAGTCTGATCCCAATCCCATGGTTAGATTAATTATTCAATCTCCTTGGCACACTATGTTGACAGTGTGCCTGTCCAATAGTAAGGATATAACTTTGCATGACCACACACGAAAAAAAGAAAAAAAAAAAAAAAAGAGGAAAATCACAAAACATTATTTAGACACAACTATGTAGTGTTATAAGAAGACTGAATAATTTCTGCTACCAAGATTATAGTGGCAAGGAACAATGCCTCAGGCTTAATGGGCATGAATCTTTTTCTTCAAACAACTATGTATAGACTTTCGACCTCCTATCCTCCAAACCACTTGACCACCATCCTCAAATGTGTTAAAAATTGTGAAACACTTAATTAGGATCGATGGGACACAAAAATAGAGAAGAATAAAAAATATAAATTGTAAATCACACACATACTACAATGCAATATAGGGTTACATTTGCAGTCACTATGATTCATGGTTGTCTAGTTAATGATGCTCAAGTAGTACTGTCATAAATAAAAACTTTGCAGGTTGCCCAAAAGAGCTTCAGGTGGTCGATGGGGACAATGGTGGAGTGGGAGTGGTTAGATGCAAGAGTGCATGTGAGGCATTTGGGCTAGACCAATATTGCTATAGTGGGGAGTTTGCTAACCCAACTACTTGCAGACCCTCTTCTTATTCCACCATTTTCAAGACTGCTTGTCCGAGAGCTTATAGCTATGCATTTGATGATGGTGCTAGCACTTTCACTTGCAAGGCTTCCGATTATACCATCATCTTTTGCCCCAGTCTCGCTTCCAGGAACATACATCTTTAGCCTTTTTTTTTTAAAATGTTTGAAATTTGATCCTATCTTATAACTTTAAACTTGATGGGGTGCAATACAATGAATTTGATCCACTAATAATATTATAATAATCGCATTTGTGCATTACCATATGATGCGTTTTTACTGTGTTGGTGAAAGACAGTGGTGTGTCCCGTTAAACCAATGTAATAGCAAATACAATTTGATACATAAATACTATCATCATAACATTATTGTTGATCCACACATTTCAAATTTTAAATGAGTATTTTTTTAAGTAAATCACTACTTCAAAAGTTATAATCAACCATTGCACTTTCTAATTTTTTTTTCCTTCCTAATAGGGAAAATTTTAACTTGGCATGAATGCAGGACGAAGAGATCAAATGGTGCAATACTAATACCAGCTCCACCAATGGTCCAATCTTAACACACTACTAATAGAGAGATCTCAGGTATGGTTTCTTCCTCAAACATTCTTTGGCCCATTCCATTAATGTCCATAATCATTATAATACTCCTCTTCTTGAATTTGTTCTTTCAAAAGTAACGTTACATAAACAAAATTTGTATATAAGAATTTCATTCAGTATGATATGTCATGTTTATATCTATACTCATTTGTAAGTTAAAATGTCTGTCATGGTTCGTAATTATAAGAATACTATTATCACATTATTCTGGTATTAAATTCTATTTGTATATCATTTTTCTCAACTAAAACATGTATTTTCTCAGTGCATTGTTCTATGTTTCTTTCCTTTAATGCAGTAAAAAAAACAAAAAATAAAATATAAAAAAATTTAATTTTGTTTCCAACAATAAGAATCTCACTCTCTTAACAATTTAGGATTATAAGTAACATTAAAAACCCGTAAAACATCCACGCTAGATTTAGCCCTGTGATAAACGTAGGTCTTATTATCCTTTAATAGTAGTGATAGAGAGCTCTAGTAGAGCAGCTTTACTAAGCTGGCAGTGCCAAAAAAAACAAAAAAACAAAAACAAAAACAAAAACAAAAACAAAAAAAAAAAGACAAAACATAGTAATAAAGAAGACAAATTAGAACTCTTTTAGAACCTTTCTTTTAGTGCTTTAAAACATTTTTCATCCTTTAAATAGATTAATAACTAATATGCAATAGTGTAGTTGGTCTATCAATACGGTCATTCCCTTCTGACCTACTTTTTATGGGCATTTTTCTCCCTTTTAGGCCTATAGGAGGAGGAGATAGGGGATTGGGGTTTTGATCTTGGGCCTAAACTTCGGACCTATTCCAGTCAACCCAAATTTATGATTTTTACTCTCCTATAGTTGCAATACCGTAACAAATTTGTTGAGGTAGTTCATTGGCTATTTAATAATTTATCATTTTTTTGGGAGATAAATTTAGCTCCACTTTCGACTTTTTTTTTATTTATTTAGGTACTATTCATTGAAAGAATAGATAATAAAAGATTTTTTTTTATAAATAAAATAGAGTTAGAATAGAAGTTTGTAATAGAAGTCTAATGGATAGTGTATTTAAAGAGATAGCTATATAAAATAAAAAATAAATTTTAAATTATAATTTAACAAAAAAATTGTTGAGTCTTATTTTTTTTGTATAAAGATGCCAATTATCGAACCAATTTTATGCCTAATCAAAGGCAGGCCTAGGTCCATTATATAGCTTACAATCTTCTTGACATAGTCCAAGAATCAACCATTTTTTTTACTTATTGGTCGAAGGTGTCTGAGCATAGTTGCCCTGTTTTAGTCCACTCTTTAAGAGTTTTAAACCCCAAAACCCATTCCATTTAAGAAGCTAGAGAAATGTTTCGGACCCCTTTTTTGGGGGTTTCATGATCTCCAATTTGATCTTGGCCCTTGATGTGTGGGGGTCCACTCATGTATGTGTGGGCCCCACATTATGTGTGGTTGGGATGAGAGTAGGGGGTTGTGGGGATCTTTTATGTATGGAGATCTCTATCACAATTATAGTGATCCCGGTTTTCCCTTCCTTTGTGTATTGTATTCCGGATTTGGTTCCGTGGATGTGTTGTTGTCTTATTCTCGTTTCCATCCTTTACTCTTTGTATTTGAGTTTTGGGTTGTCTTGGCCAGGTCTGAAATAGGTTGGTTGTGTTTAGAAACCAAAAGTTAAAGCCCAGATTTTGGCCATCACGCTCGAGCGGGGCTTTTGACGCTCGAGCGGGCCCTCTGTTTTTGCTTCTCCGCTCGAGCGGGCGTTTTGACGCTCGAGCGTGATTTTCCTTCTCTCAGTATTTTGTTCTGTAGGTCTTCGAACGCTCGAGCGTCTACTTTCACGCTCGAGCGGGGACCATAGTCTGCAGAACTTCTGGAAGTATGCATCTGGCGCTCGAGCGGCGCTTTTGACGCTCAAGCGTAAGTCTGTGTCTGACGCTCGAGCGGGGAATCCCACGCTTGAGCAGACATGTTTTTATATCAGTTCGGGATTTCACTTTTTGGATCACTTTTTGGCATTCTCTCTCTCTCTCTCTCTAACTTTTCAAAACCTCCATTTGAGAGCTCTTCTCTCTAGAATACAACTTCTCTCTAAGGTTTGATCTAGTTTGAGTGATCTTCCACCCTTGTCCCTTTGTAAAAAGTGTGGGGTTTGGCTTGCTCTTCATTTTGATCCGAAAATCTTGAAGTTTGGAGCACTTTGGAAATTCTTCATCATCTCCATTTCGTCTCATCTTTTGAGGTAGGGATAACTACTCATCTTTATGAGCTTTGACATAGATTTTGGGCATTTTGTATAGATGGTTTGATTTGGGTGTTAGGGTTTGAGATTTGAAACATTGAAAAAGAGGGGTTTTGTTATTTTAACCCATACAAGTGTATCTTGGGTCTTAAAAGGAGATTAGTGTTGTTTATTGTTGATATTTAGACCATTGGGTCAATATGGGGAAACACTGGGAAAATGCCATATTCGAGTTTTCTTGGGTCATTAGTGTAATTAATAACTTTTGTTGTGAAATATGAAATTGGGATGGAAATGATGAAATTAGCTTAGTATGGGATGGAATGGTGGAGTCGGATTTATTAATCGCCCACTTTTGAAAATATTTATAATTTATCTGTTGACGCATTTATTATCTGTTTAGAAATAATTGCCTTGGGCTATCGGTGGAGGATAGTCTTGATTATTGTAGACACTGCATGATGATTAGGTAAATTAAAACTAATCGGTTGAATATGTCATTGAATATGATGATTGCAATAATACATCAAATTTGCGCATTGATTGATTGTGTGTATGATAATAGTTTATATACATTGTATTGTGTGGGAGGAGATAGGGGATGTACTCCACAGTTTGGGAGGAGATAGGGGATGGACTCCATTGATACAACAAATATGTGTATCATTTATGAAGTATGGAAGTGTTTTAATATGAGTTGTTATCTCATGTGAATTGTGAAGTATGGAAGTGTTTTGTTATGAGTTTTAATCTCATTTAAATTGTTGATATTGGAAAGGTTTTTAACATGAGCCATCGTCTCATGGGAATTGTTTGGCCAGGTTCTGAGCCATGTTTATAATCGAAATTGTTAAGTAAAGGAAAATCGAACGAAACATGGACATATCTGTTATGGAATTGGATTGCACTGTATGTTGGATGGTATTTGTTAAACATTTATCAAATGCTAATGTTTTAGTTATTGCACATATTATGTTTAGCATATCTCTACTGAGCGTTGGCTCACCCTATATGGGACATCATTTTCAGGTTCAGGTGATATGCCACCTCCAAGGACGTAGCTTGGGAGGCTTGAGGCTAATAATTCTTTTGTTGTTCTCTTTTGCATATTACATGTATATCAAGCCATGGGCTTATTTTGTGTAAAGAGTTAGAACTCTACTTTTGTTGAACCCAAGTGTTGACTTGGAAAGTTTTAAGCCTATAGGGCATTTACTTTTGTTGTCAACATGTAATATCTTTTGTAAGAATACTCTTATGAATGACATTATGTTTTACTCTTTTAAGGTTATGGATGTAATGAATGCATGATTTATGGGTATATTTTTTGGGCGTTACAAATTGGTATCAGAGCGTACCGGGTTTGAATACTTTGGGTACGTGGGAAGTGGTTAGTACCAGAATGGGTTTGTCTCGCTTGTTAGAGACTTAGATGTAGTGTTATATGCTTACGTGATAACATGTTTATGTGACTATATGGGTATGGAATTTAGTTTCTAGGATGTTGATTGGATCTTTGGGTTTCTGGGTGTCCTGTTGGAAAAGCACTTGATCAATGCTGTTTCTAACTGGAACTCTAGTAACACCTCGAGACTGTCATTATCCGGAAATGAAATTCGTAAGTGCTTATGTGATTATGTGCTTACGTGGAGTGAGTTACAGTTGTCCATGCATTAGGACGCGAGTGTTATAGCTTCGACACATTTATGAATGCGCTAATGTTCTTCGTTACCTTTATTAGGATGTCAGGACGAGGACGCGGTGGTAGGTGAGGTAGGCCTAGGAGGCAGGAGATGCCTATACCAGATGAGATTCCGGCGTAGCAGGAGGGTGTTGGTCAGGCCAATGTGGCCGAGCCAGTAGGTCAGCAGGTCATGGGCGCCTTAGCTCGCGAGATAGCAGGAGCATTGAGGGAATCCATGGACATTCTCAGAGCTGAGAATCAAGTCCAGGCCCATGTTGCTGAGGCAAGGCCTTCTTTTTTGAAGAGGGAGTCTTCCGGCCTAACCCGGACGAGTTTATGGGTGATCCGAAAGAGCCACTAAAGGCTGATGAGTGGCTTGAACAGATGAAGAAGACGTTTGAGATGCTTGGTATCGAAGACGGGGCATTGAAGGTGAGCTTGGCGCCCTTCTAGCTGAAGGGAGATGCGGGTCAGTGGTGGAAGTTTGTCCAAGGTCGTATTGGTGGCACATGGGAGGCCTTTGTAGATGCTTTCTAGGAGAAGTTTCTGTCTCCAACTATCAGGGAGAAGTTGAGGGACCAGTTTTGTCAGCTCAAACAGCTGAGTATGCCTATGGCCGAGTTTGAGGCCGCATTTACCAGCCTATCTAGGTTTGCACCTGAGCTTGTGGCGTCTGAGGAACGCCGTTGCCTTGAGTTTGAGAAGAAGCTGAGGCAAGGGCTTAAGACTAGGGTTGCAGGGCCCATGACTCGGGAGTATGGACGCCTTGTGGATGCGGTAGCGTATCTTGAGACTATCATGTAGGAGGAAGAGGAGAGGATGAGGGGCTCCAAGAGGAGTCAGGATGGCCAGGGGGACGATAGGAGGCAGAGGGGTTCTAACCCTCAACAGTCCCAAGGGGCTTTTATGAGATCTACCTTTCCAGTGCCGAGTGCAGGTTCTGGGAGAGGCAGTCAAGGAGACGTTACTTGTTACAAATGTGGTCAACTGGGCCACAAGTCTCCAACTTGCCCGCAGAGGGGAGAAGGGTAGAGAGCAACTTCATCTTCGGCTCAACCTCAGAGCCAGAGTCAGGGCAGAGGCTAGCCGCTCTCATGTTACCAGTGTGGTCAGGCGGGGCACCTGAAGAGGTACTGCCCGCAGTTGAGTGGCACATCAGGTGCATCTGGTTCGAGGCAGACACAGAGTTTTCAGCCAGCACAGTCGATTCAGGCCTCGAGGGCCAATCAGGGGGCTTCATCGTCTCAGTCTGTGCAGCAATCTTTTGCTCTGAGAGGTGAGCAGGTAGACCAGAGACCTTCAGGGCGCATGTATGTTGTTACCGCGTAGGATCTTGTACCGGCTCCATCTGTTGTGAGAGGTACCTTTTTGTTTTGTAACTCGGTTGCCAATGTATTGATTGATACGGGTGCATCCCATTCCTTTATATCTGCTGCATTTGCGTCTATTTTGGGGTTGGAGTTGGCACAGTTAGCATCTCCTATTTGTGTTGTATCACTTGTTGGGGGTGAATTGATTTTGAAACAAGGGTGTCGGGGCTGTGATTTAGAGGTCGTCGACCGCCGACTTCCATTTTCTTTTGTAGTTATAGCTATGTCAGGTTTTGATGTGATTTTGGGTATGGATTGGATGTCATCATACTGGGCTATTATTGATTGTTACCGCCAGAGGGTCACTGTATGTACCTTGAGCGGGGATTGTTTCCATTTCTTGGGGGATCAGATTGGTAGTGTGTTGCCACTGGTGTATGATCGGCAAGGGCAGAGTGAGCTTAGTGGTCTTCTCGCTCGCTTTATGAGTAGTGAGCGTAATGAGATCCAGATTGAGTTGCCGAGAGTGGTTTTGAGTACTCGGACGTCTTTCCTGAGGATCTTGTTGGTTTGCCACCTCATCGAGAGATTAAGTTCTCTATTGACTTAGTGCTTGGCACGACGTCGATTTCTATGGCACCTTATCGTTTTGCCCTAGCCGAGTTGAGTGAGTCAAAGGTTCAACTCCAAGAGTTGCTAGATAAGGGTTTTGTCTGCCCTAGTACTTCACCGTGGAGAGCACCGGCCCTCTTTACTAAGAAGAAAGATGGTGCCTTGACACTTTGTATCGATTGCCGGAAATTGAATCGGGTTACGGTTAAGAACAAGTACCCTATGCCCCATATAGATGATCTGTTTGACCAGTTGAAGGGGTCCCGTTGTTTCTCTAAGATAGACTTGAGATCGGGTTACCACCAGTTGAGCGTCAGGGAGGAGGATATTCTGAAGACGGCATTCCGTACGCGATATGGCCATTATGAGTTTTTGGTGATGCCTTTTGGGCTCACCAATGCACCGGCAGTGTTTACGGACTTGATGAACTGGATATTCTGGGAATTCTTAGATCGTTTGTGGTCGTCTTCGTAGACAACATTTTGATTTATTCACCTTCTGAGGAGGAGCACGAGGAACACTTGAAAGTGGTGATTGAGTTGCTTAGAGCCCATAAGCTATATGCTAAGTTTCGGAAGTGTGAGTTCTGGCTAAGAGAGGTTAAATTCTTAGGCCATGTGGTCTCCGAGGAAGGGGTGTCTGTTGATACATCCAAGATTGAGGCAGTGCAAGATTGGGCACAGCCTAAGAGTGTTTTTGAGATCTGCAATTTTCTGGGATTAGCTGGGTATTACCGCCGGTTTGTGAAAGATTTCTCCAGGCTAGCTTCGCCGTTGACTAGATTGACGATGAAAGGGGTCAAGTTTTTGTGGAGTGAGACTTGTGAAAAGTCGTTCCAAGAACTTAAAGTTAGACTTACTACTGCTCCAGTTTTCATAATTCCGGAGAGAGGTTTGGGTTATGCAATTTATTGTGATGCCTCACGAGAGGGTTTGGGGTGTGTGTTGATGCAAGAGTGGAAAGTGGTAGCCTATGGCTCACGTCAGTTGAAAATTTACGAGAGGAATTACCCTATGCATGACCAAGAGTTAGCAGCAGTGATCTTTGCCTTGAAGATTTGGAGACATTATCTGTACAATGAAAGATTCGAGGTATTCTAGGATCATAAGAGTCTGACGTATCTGTTTACACAGAGAGATTTGAATTTGAGGCAGAGAAGATGGATGGAGTTCATTGAGGACTACGATTTTGAGTTGCACTATCACCCGGGAAAGGCCAATGTTGTGGCCGATGCCCTTAGTAGGAAATCCATTAGTGATGTAGCCTGTATAGCCATCCGGGAGTGGGAGATGTTGGGTGCACTTGGCGAGTTTGATTTGCTTCTGGGCGAATCCGTTGAGGCTGCGGCCTTGTTTTCTGGCGTAGCCTACACTTGTGACTCGAGTATTAGAGGCACAGAGAGGTGACCTTGAGGAAGAATCCCTCCGAGAGAAGATCTCCAATGGGAAGGTTGAGAAGGGTTTGACTGTGTATCCCGACTTGAGTGTGACATGCCGAGACCATTTGATTGTGCCGGAGACTTGCCGAGGGGAGGTACTCTGAGAGTTTCACCATTCACGTCTTACGGTGCATCCGGGGGGCACTAAGATGTATCGTGATTTGGGTCGCCAGTTTTGGTGGCAGGATATGAAGAAGGATTGGTAGTTTTTGTGTCTAAGTGCCTTACTTGTCAGCAAGTGAAGGCCGAGCATCAGAGGCCAGCAGGTTTGTTACAACCCTTGCCTATTGCTGAGTGGAAATGGGAACATGTCACTATGGACTTCGTTGTAGGTCTTCCGAGGACTCAGCGGGGTAGTGATGCGATTTGGGTGGTTGTAGACCGGTTGACTAAGTCAGCGCACTTTATCCCTATTCGCGTGAGAGATTCGGTAGATCATCTTGCCGACCTGTATATTTGGGACATAGTGAGGTTGTACGGGGTCCCAGTGTCGATCGTCTCAGATAGAGATCTACATTTTACTGCTAGGTTATGGTAGAGTTTGCAGAGTGCCTTGGGCACTAGATTGACCTTTAGCACGGCTTATCATCCTCAGACTGACGGGCAGCCCGAGCGTACTATTCAGATCCTTGAGGATATGCTTCGAGGTTGTGTCCTTGACTTTAGTAGGTCGTGGGAGAGGCACTTGCCCTTAGTGGAGTTTACCTATAACAACAGTTACCAGTCGAGTATCAGTATGGCACCGTTTGAGGCCTTGTATGGCCGACCGTGTAGGTCTCCAGTGTGTTGGGCCGAGGTGGGTGATGCACCTTTGTTGGGCCCGGAGTTGGTTCGGGAAACGACGGAGAAAGTTGAGCTTATCCGTAAGAGGCTTGTTACAGCCCAGAGTCGCCAAAAGAGTTATGCCGACCAGAAGAGGAGGCCTTTAGTATTTGAGGTAGGTGATCATGTCTTCTTGAAAATATCACCTAGGGGGGGTTTGATGAGGTTCGGGAAGAGTGGGAAGTTGTCCCCTCGGTTTATTGGTCCCTTTGAGATCCTTGAGCGAATTGGAGATGTTGCATACCGTTTAGCTTTACCGCCACAGTTGTCCGGGGTGCATGACATGTTTCATGTTAGTATGCTTCGGAAGTACGAGCCGGATCCGTCGCATGTATTGGATTGGACCGACTTAGAGATAGATGAGGATGCCTCGTATGAGGAGAGACCGGTGCAGGTCTTGGATAGATGAGAACAAGTCTTGCGAGGCAAGACGATACCCTTGGTGAAAGTTTTGTGGAAATATCACGGAGTGGAGGAAGCCACTTGGGAACGTGAGTTGGAGGTCCGTGAGAAATATCCGGACTTATTTGTTAATGTGTAATTATTGGGAATTTTGTTGTATTGATAAACTTTAAGAGCATTGAATATGTCTTAAGTTGTAAAACATTATATATGTTTCGGTTTATGGAAATATTATGGAACTTGCCTTGGAATGGAAGTTTATTTTTAACATTGTGTATGTTAATTCTATTTTAGAAATGCAAATATATTGTTGGCATTGAATATGTAATTGAATGGTGGAATATGTGTTGAAATTGGTAAATTTCAAGGGAAAGCATGTTGATAATGCATGTTGTAACATATGTTGTAATTTGCCTCTTGAAAAGAGATGAGATGACCGGTAATGGGTCAGGTTGTTGAATATTGAGTTATAATATTGTTAAGAATTGAGAAAAACATGTTTTTGAAACTTGTATCTAATTTTGGGGATGAAATTCTTTAAGGGGGAGGGGGGTTATAGCGATCCCGGTTTTCCCTTCCTTTGTGTACTGTATTCCGGATTCGGTTCCGTGGATGTGTTGTTGTCTTATTCTCGTTTCCGTCCTTTACTCTTTGTATTTGAGTCTTGGATTGTCTTGGGCAGGTTTGAAAAAGGTTTGTTGTGTTTAGAAACCAAAAGTTGATGCCCGGATTTTGGCCTTCACGCTCGAGCGGGGCTTTTGACGCTCGAGCGGGCCCTTTGTTTTTGCTTCTCCGCTCGAGCAGGCGTTTTGACGCTCGAGCGTGATTTTCCTTCTCTCAGTATTTTGTTCTGCAGGTCTTCGGACGCTCGAGCGTCCACTTTCACGCTCGAGCGGGGACCATAGTCTGCAAAACTTTTGGAAGTATGCATCCGGAGCTTGAGCAGCGCTTTTGACGCTCGAGCGGGGAATCCCACGCTCGAGCGGCCCTATTTTTATATCAGTTCGGGATTTCAGTTTTTGGCATTCTCTCTCTCTCTCTCTAACTTTTCAAAACCTCCATTTGAGAGCTCCTCTCTCTAGAATACAACTTCTCTCTAAGGTTTGATCTAGTTTGAATGATCTTCCACCCTTTTCTCTTTGTAAAAAGTGTGGGGTTTGGCTCGCTCTTCATTTTGATCCAAAAATCTTGAAGTTTGGAGCACTTTGGAAATTCTTCATCATCTCCATTTGGTCTCATCTTTTGGGATAGGGATAACTACTCATCTTTATGAGCTTTGACATAGATTTTGGGCATTTTGTATAAATGGTTTGATTTGGGTGTTAAGGTTTGAGATTTGAAACATTGAAAAAGAGGGGTTTTGTTATTTTAACCCATACAAGTGTATCTTGGGTCTTAAAATGAGATTAGTGTTGTTTATTGTTGATATTTAGACCATTGGGTCAATATTGGGAAAAATAGGGAAAATGCCATATTCGAGTTTTCTTGGGTCATTAGTGTAATTAATAACTTTTGTTGTGAAATATGAAATTGGGATGGAAATGATGAAATTAGCTTAGTATGGGATGGAATGGTGGAGTCGGATTTATTAATCGCCCACTTTTGAAAATGTTTATAATTTATCTATTGACGTATTTATTATCTGTTTAGAAATAATTGCCTTGGGCTATAGGTGGAGGATAGTCTTGATTGTTATAGACACAGCATGATGATTAGGTAAATTAAAAGTAATTGGTTGAATATGTCATTGAATATGACGATTGCAATAATACATCAAACTTGTGTATTGATTGATTGTGTATATGATAATTGTTTATGTACATTGTATTGTGTGAGAGGAGATAAGGGATGGACTCCTAAACCGGATATTGTTTGGGAGGAGATAGGGGATGACTCCATTGATACAACAAATCTGTGTATCATTTATGAAGTATGGAAGTGTTTTAATATGAGTTGTTATCTCATGTGAATTGTAAAGTATGGAAGTGTTTTGTTATAAGTTTTAATCTCATTTAACTCGTTGATACTGGAAAGGTTTTTAACATGAGCTGTCGTCTCATGGGAATTGTTTGGCCAGGTTCTGAGCCATGTTTATAATCGAAATTGTTAAGTAAAGGAAAATCAAACGAAATATGGACATATCTGTTATGGAATTGGATTGCACTGTATGTTGGATGGTATTTGTTAAACATTTATCAAATGCTAATGTTTTAGTTATTGCACATATTATGTTTAGCATATCTCTACTGAGCGTTGGCTCACCCTATATGGGACATCATTTTCAGGTTCAGGTGATACGCCACCTCCAAGGACGTAGCTTGGGAGACTTGAGGCTGATAATTCTTTTGTTGTTCTCTTTTGCATATTACATGTATATCAAGCCATGGGCTTATTTTGTGTAAAGAGTTAGAACTCTACTTTTGTTGAACCCAAGTGTTGACTTGGAAAGTTGTAAGCCTATAGGGTATTTACTTTTGTTGTCAATATGTAATATCTTTTGTAAGAATACTCTGATGAATGACATTATGTTTTACTCTCTTAAGTTTATGGATGTAATGAATGCATGATTTATGGGTTTATTTTCGGGGTGTTACAACAATTGATACATCCCCATTGCACATTCCACCCTTGTTAAAAGCATCTTTAAAAAGCATGGGAAACTGATTAGAATCTATTAAAAGCAACTTTAACAAAGTTTTTAAAAGATGGCAGTTCATTATTATAACTAGTCTCATTTTATTTAATTTGTTATAATAGATTAGTTAATACAATATTTATTTTAATATAAAGAGAGACTCTTTAAATAGTTTGTTTGGATGAATTGGTAAATTAAAAAGGAATGTTAAAATATACGGAAAAAAAAAGGCTATATAAACAAAGAGTGTACTTTTTCTTTTTCTTTTTTAAATGAAAAGTAGTTTCAAATTTTCTCTTAATGACCTGGCTCAATTTGTAGGAAGTGGATTTGAATAGAATTTCAAAATTCACTCTACGTAACACCTTTGAAACAGACTTTCACAGTTCGTGACTTTTGAAGGAATGCCTTTCGATAATTTTATCAAACATAAAAGTACAAAATAAAAAAGT
The DNA here is from genome assembly GCA_030407325.1 of Camellia japonica. Taxonomy (NCBI): domain Eukaryota; kingdom Viridiplantae; phylum Streptophyta; class Magnoliopsida; order Ericales; family Theaceae; genus Camellia; species Camellia japonica. The sequence goes on from JAPPVO010000032.1 coordinate 168,929,005, forward strand.
TTTTCAAAAGAATTTTTATACATAGAAAGGATTTTGAAAAGTGGCTCCAAAAGAAACTTATATATTTTCAAGCCATTATTGCCACCGTGTTTTTTTTTTTTTTTTAACTTAATGATTTTGTGCATGCTCTTTTAATTTTCTCTATGACGTATAGATATATATGAATGAATTTTTTATTTAATACACAAAAATATGGGTTTCACTAAACATTTGTGTCAAATAGTAAAAAAATCATATAAAATATGTTTTATCTTTTATTTTAAGGTTTAGGGTTTGTTTAGGGTTTATACAATCATTCCACAAATAATATTAAAGAATATAGAGACCCGATTATTTCAATGAGAATTTTTGGAGGTTAAAATTCCATCAGGAAGAAAAAATAAGGAGCATGGTGTATGCTCTTATTGATGAAGAAAGGTTAAATATGCATACAAACATTCCATTTTTCTTTTCAACAGTGATTGGTACCACTAAATTTGAACCACTAAATCAGCTCTAATGAGTTGGAAAATCAAAAAAAAAAAAAAAAACCAAGAGCAAAACATGCCATCATGTGGGACCCATACCAATATTAGAGCTATTAGTGCTCTTGAATTAGAGGTCTGAGACATTTCTCTTTTCTTTTTAACTTGAGAAAATCCTTGAGTTGATTTTCTCCTAGCTTTTAGGGAACTATCAATGAAAAAACGGAAATCAAACTCAACAAGTTAAGCCAATTTTAATTACCATTTATTGTCTTGTTGATCTTTGCCACAGTTATGTGATTATTGTTCCTTAAACGTAGAAAGTTTCAAAAAAATCACTATGCCTTTTTGTCCCAAAATAGTTACAACCTTTGGATAATGTAGGAATTTCAATATATGAAAATCTTCAAACATAATTGAATAGTTTTGAGTGTTCAAAGACAAGAAAATACAAAGATTTGAAAATCAAAGAATTTGAGAACATAAGATCTCATATCTGTGACATAAATTTATCATCTCTATTATGCATCTCATGGATCATTCCTCTCTATATATATAAGGGATATCATGTTGGAAAATTTGGTTTAATTAGGCTTATTTTGGGCCATCTTTGAGCCTAAAATGGAGTGGGCCCCAAACGTCTTTTGGGGTGGGTTCGAAGAGCTGACGTGTTCCTTGCCGTATAGCAAGTAACACGGTGAAGACGGTTCATCAAAACCATTTATGAGTGAATGGGAACTTGACGTCATTTTCGGGTTCATGGAATGGACAATTAAAGAAGTAAATGTGGGTTTCCTTGAAATGGGCTGTCCCACATTGAAACTTTAAGAGAGCTTTTGTATGTAAATAAGCTCTAGATTACAACATTTGGGTTGGGTCCCAAGGGGCACCCCAAGTTTGTAGAAGGGAGGAGTTATGGACAAAGTGAACCTTCGCCCAAACCACCACACACGTGCGCCACCACCGTCCGGCCGTACCGGGCACGGGTGTGGGTTGTGGGTCGGGTCGGTTCTTATAATAATTTTTTGAAGGAAATTTATTTAAATTTTTTCCAAAATTCTTAACGAAATTAATTCAAACTTGAATTTAATTTTCTGTCTAATGTTTCCTCTTCCAGTCCAATTTTTCCAAACAGGTTAAATAGTCCAAACAGTTTTCAGATCTGTTGGAACCCAAACAGATTTTTCAGTCCAAACAGTTTTTTCAATTTGTTCAAATCCGGATAGATTCATAACTGTCCAGACAGATTCAAAATCTGAACAGTTTTATAACTGTAGCAGTTGCAGATTTGTCCAAGGATTCAAACTGTATCTGTTCAGGGTTTTTTTTATACCTGTTCAGTTCAAAATCAGCACTTGTTCAGACAGATCATTTGGCCTATAAATTCTAGCATTTTCCAGCAGTTTTGGGGATCCAAAAACAATCTGAAAAAAAAAAAATTCCTTTTTGCTGGCCAATCTTTGCTCTGTTACATATATTCTTCATACCATTTTAGGAAAAAATTTAGAGAGTATAGAACACAGGTTCTAGTTCACCGTACAAATTGTTTGGAGTGCTACTACAATTTGTGAAGATCATTGTATCCTGGGAGATAGACACCACTTAACCGTAAGCACCGTAGCGGGGCGAATCTGTCTTAAGGACAAAGTGTCTTACACTCGACTTGATCTTTTATTATTCATTCAGTTCGGTAAAATAAATTCTGTAAGTTATTTATTTTATTTTGTTTGATTTAGTTTCAATTTATTTTTTACACAGAAGATTGTTCCGACAATCTTAAGACAGATTCGAATTATTCTGTTTATACAGAATTTTTCGATTGTTTCCTTTCTTCTTTCTTCTTCTTACAGAAATTATTTTCTGTGATTTTACAAAATAATATTCTGGTTGGAAAACAAATAGTAGTAATATACTATTTGACAGATAGTAGTAATATACTATTTATTTTCTTTGACAACTAGTAGTAATATACTGGTGTCATTAACAATTCAGAATATTTATTTGTGAACTTTTGTCGAAATTAATTTTGGTTTTCAGAAATTATTTCTGCGTGTTCATTAATTAAAATTCTGTTTCAGTATTTTAATTATTGAAGTGTTACAGAAATTTAATTTTCTGTGTGGAATTAATTTGGTTAAATAAAATTTTATTTTATTTCCAAATTAATTGAAAATAAAAGTTACAATTATTGTTTCTTTTATTTTAACAAAATTTGATTTTGTGGTCTTGGTTTAAATTTTTTGTGTGGAATTAATTTAGTTAAATAAAATTTTATTTTATTTTCAAATTAATTGGAAATAAAAGTAACAATTCTTGTTTCTTTTATTTTATAGAATTTAAAAATTCGGTGTTTATGGTTTAATTTTCTGTGTAGTATAAAATTCTAATTATAATTTTGTTTTATAATTTAGAATTCATGGCTACAGAAACTGGTCAAACTAATGTTCAAACTAGTACTGGTATGGTGGCTACAATTGTGCCAACCCTTCCTTCTATTGTGACTGCACCAGTGAATCATAGTGAAAAACCAGAGAAGTTCTTAGGAACTGATTATAAAAGATGGCAAAAGAAAATGCTATCTAAATGAGGAGAAACTAAGAAGTACAAGTTTAATGGTAAGTGTTACATTTGTGACAGAGAGGAACATCAGGCCAAAGATTGTCGTTGCAAATGCAAAGGCAAAGGAAAAACAAGCAAGAAGCCTGCTAAAGCCAATATGACCAAAATGGATAAAATTTCCAATGATGCAGATGTCATAAATCTTTCTGCAATTGTTTCCGAGGCAAACCTTGTCAGAAATCCTAAGTAATGGTGGGTGGACACTGGTGCTACTTGCCACATCTGTGCCGACAAAAAGATGTTCACATCTTATTCAGTAGTGGACAAAGGTGTACAACTTTTTATGGGCAACTTCTCAACTTCTAAAGTAGAAGGACAAGGAAATATTATTTTGAAGATGACATTTGGAAAGGAACTCACTCTCAACAATGTGCTGAATGTACCGAGCATTCGCAAGAATCTTGTTTCCAGATCTTTGTTGAGTAAAAATGGCTAGTTTTTGAAAGTCACAAGTTTGTACTTACTAAAAACGGGATGTATATAGGAAAAGATCACATGTCGGATGGCTTTTTCAAAATGAATGTAATGACTATTGTACCCTCTGTTATTAATAAAAATACATCTTTTTCTTACTTGCTTGAGTCTTCAAATTTATGGCATGGTAAACTTGGACATGTTAATTATGGATCTTTGCGTAGATTAATTAACATGGAATGTTTACCTAAATTTGACATTGATTCAATTTGACATTGATTCAAATCATAAATGTGAAATTTGCGTTGAGGCAAAATTATCCAAAACTCCTTTTCATTCAATTGAAAGAAGTACGGAACCACTTGAATTAATTCATAGTGACATTTGTGATTTTAAATCAATTCAAACTACAGGTGGGAAAAAGTATTTTATCACTTTTATAGATGACTATACTAGATATAGTTATGTTTATTTAATTCGAACCAAAGATGAAGCTTTGAAAACTTTCATTCAATATAAGAATGAAGTTGAAAATCAACTTGGTAAGAAAATTAAGAAACTTAGAAGTGATAGAGATGGTGAATATGAATCACCTTTTGGTGAATATTGTAAAGAACATGGAATAATTCATCAAACCACCGCTCCTTACTCACCTCAGTAAAATGGAATCACTGAAAGGAAAAATAGGACTTTGAAAGAAATGATGAATGCCATGTTAAGAAGTTCCGGATTATCTCAAAACTTATGGGGAGAAGCAATACTTTCTGCTAATTATATACTTAATAAAGTATCTCGAAAGAAAGTGAATCAAACACCTTATGAAATATGGCATGGAGAGTACCATCCTACAAATACTTAAAAGTGTGGGGGTGTTTGGCTAAAGTGGCTATTCCTAGTCCTAAAAAGACTAAGATAGGTCCTAAAACCGTTAATTGCATTTTCATTGGTTAGGCCAAGAATAGTAGTGCATATCGGTTTTTGATTCATAAATTAGAACATTCCGAAATGCATGTAAATACTATTATTGAATCTTGGAATGCAACTTTCTTTGAACATGTGTTTCCGAATAAGATTGGACAAGAGACTAGTAATAATAAAAGATCTTTTGATACTAGTACTAGTAATGATCAAGAACAAGATCAAGAACAAGAGCAAGATCAAATTGATGAAGAGGAACCTAGGCATAGTAAATGAGCTAGAATCTCAAAATCTTTTGGTCCAAATTTTCTAACATTTTTGTTAGGAAATGAGCCTTTAACATTTAAAGAAGCTATGTCCAGTCTTGAAGCTCCTTTATGGAAAGAATCTGTCAATAGTGAAGTTGAATTCATCCTGCAAAATACCACTTGGGAATTGGTGGATTTGCCACCATGTTGTAAACCTCTTGGGTACAAGTAGATTTTCAAGAGGAAAATGAAAGCGGATGGATCAATTGACAAAAAGAAGGTCTAGATTACTTTGACACATACTCACCGGTTACTAGAATAACATCCATTAGAATGCTAATTGCTATTGCGTCTTTGTACAATCTAGAAATTCATCAAATGGATGTGAAAACCGCTTTCTTAAATGGTGAGTTAGATGAAGAAATTTACATAGAACAACCAGAAAGATTTTCTGTTCCAGGAAAAGAAAAGAAAGTGTGTAAATTGGTTAAATCATTATATGGCTTAAAACAAGCGCCAAAGCAATGGTATGAGAAATTTGACAAGGCAATGATGTCAAATGGATTTAAAATTAATGAGTGTGACAAATGTGTTTATATTAAAAACATAGACAAAGGTTATGTCATTGTATTTCTTTATGTGGATGATATGCTCATCATAGGTAGTAATAATGACATGATTAAAACTACCAAGAAAATGTTGAATAAACATTTTGACATGAAGGACATGGGCATTGCTGATGTAATTCTTGGTATGAAAATTACCAAAACATCAGAAGGTTATGCTTTGTCACAATCTTATTACATTGAGAAAATACTTGACAAATTTAGCAAAGATGATGATCATCTTGCTAGAACACCTGTGGATGTTAATTTGTTTCTTTCTAAGAATGTACAGGAAAGTATTTCTCAATTAGAGTATGCCCAAATTATTAGAAGTTTAATGTACTTGATGAACTGCACTTGCCCAGATATAGCTTATGTAGTAAATAAATTAAGTAGCTATACGAGTAATCCAGGAGTAGAACACTGGAAAGCAATTATAAGGGTTCTAAGATATCTCCGATTTACTCGTAACATTGGGCTAAATTATACTAGATATCTAGCCGCACTTGAAGGTTACTGTGATGCAAATTGGATATCGGTTACTAGAGACTCAAAGTCCACTAGTGGCCATGTCTTTACTCTTGGTGGTGTGGCTGTATCTTGGAAATCTTCCAAACAGACTTGCATTGCTAGGTCTACTATGGAATCAGAATTCATAGCTTTAGATAAAGCTGGGGAAGAAGCAGAATAGTTTTGCCACTTCCTTGAAGATATTCTAATATGGCCAAAACCGGTGCCTGCTATATGCATACATTGTGATAGTTAATCAGGAATTGGTAAAGCACAGAGTCATATGTATAACGGTAAGTCACGACACATTCGTCGTCGACATAACACCGTGAGACAACTATTCTCTAATGGAATTATTTCCATTGAATATGTGAAGTCTAAAGACAACATAGAAGATCCACTAACCAAAGGGTTAGCTAGAGAGCTAGTTGAGAATTCATCGAGGGGAATGGGACTTAAGCCTATTAAATAAGAGTTATCACAATGGCAACCCAACCTAGTTGACTGGAGATCCCAAGATCTAGGTTCAAAGGGACAACCGAGTTGTGGATGACTTAGAAGGATCACTGGGGAGTCAAACACTTACCCATTTCTATGATGAAATAGTGATGTCTGCAACGTTTTAGGTTAAATACTTTTAATGATTCTTATATCTACGTAAACCTAGTGGAGTATGGTAGGATACTCTTCATAAAAATCACTTATGTGTGCGTGAACCGGGCCGGTTCTATGAAATTTGTGAAGGGCTACAATTCTCTAGAGCACTCATGAAAGACTAGGTTGTTCAGTGCCAAAATGAACACAATAGTGAGAACTAAACTGTATCTGGTAATGTACTATGTGAGTTTTATTGTCTTGGTTTACACAAACGGCTGAACAGTTCAAGACATCATGTTCATTGGTTAGCTAGTAAATCCGATTGTGTCTCACAAGGGAAGGTTCAAAGCTAAAAGCTACCTATCCTTTGCAGAATATTTCCAATTTCTGTACTCTCTGTAATTAGATCATGTTGCTGCATTTTCTCTCCGTTAAATTCCATTCATGTGGGGCATTGTTGGAAAATTTGGTTTTATTAGGCTTATTTTAGGCCATCTTTGAGCCCAAAATGGAGTGGGCCCCAAACGTCTTTTGGGGTGGGTCCGAAGAAGTGACGTGTTCCTTGCCGCATGGCAAGTCACACGGTAAAGACAGTTCGTCAAAACCATTTATGAGTGAATGGGAACTTGACGTCGTTTTCGGGTTCGTGGAATGGACAATTAAAGAAGTAAATGTGGGTTTCCTTGAAATGGGTTGTCCCACATTAAAACTTTAAGAGAGCTTTTGTATGTATATAAGCTCTAGATTACAACACTTGGGTTGGGCCCCAAGGGGCACCCCAAGTTTGTAGAAGGGAGGAGTTATGGACAAAGTGAACCTTAGCCCAAACCACCACACATGCGCACGCGCGCCGCCGCCACCGTCCGACCGACTGAGCCGAGCCAAGCCGTACCGGGAGCGGGTCTAGGTTGTGGGTCGGGTCGGTTCTTATATTAAATTTTTGGAGGAAATTGATTTGAATTTTTTCCAAAAATTCTTAACGAAATTAATTCAAACTTGAATTTAACTTTCTATCCAATGTTTTCTCCTCAAATCCAATTTTTCCAAACAGGTTAAACAGTCAAAACAGTTTTCAGATCTGTTGGAGCCCAAATAGATTTTTCAGTCCAAATAGTTTTTTCAATTTGTTCAAATCAGGATAGATTCATAATTGTCCAAACATATTCAAAATCTGGACAGTTTTATAACTGTAGTAGTTGCAGATCTGTCCAAGGATTCAAACTATGTTTGTTCAGCGTTTTTCATACCTGTTTAGTTCAAAATCAGCACTTGTTCGGACAGATCATTTGGCCTATAAATTTCAGCATTTTCTAGCAGTTTTGGGGATCTAAAAATAGTTGAAAAAAAATTCCTTTTTGTTGTCCAATCTTTGCTCTGTTACATATATTCTTCATATCATTTTAGGAAAAAATTTAAAGAGTATAGAACATATGTTCTAGTTCGCTGTACAAATTGTTTGGAGTGCTACTACAATTTGTGAAGATCATTGTATCTTAAGAGATAGACGTCACTTAACCGTAAGCACCATAGCGGGACAAATCTGTCTTAAGGACAAAGTGTCTCACACTCGACTTGATCTCTTATTATTCGTTCGGTTCGGTAAAATAAATTATGTAAGTTATTTATTTTATTTTGTTTGATTTAGTTTCAATTTATTTTTTTACACAGAAGATTGTTCCAACATATCACAGCACAAAGTTACTGTAAGAGCCGGAGAGAGAGAGAGAGAGAGAGAGAAAGAGATCATGGAAGCAAAACAAAGCACCATCTCAATTTTTATGTTCCCATGGCTAGCACATGGCCACATCTCACCCTACCTAGAGCTAGCCAAAAAGCTCTCAACAAGAAACTTCAAAATCTATCTATGTTCCACCCCAGTCAACCTCACTTCCATCAAAAGAAAACTCTCTGAAAAGTATTCAAACTCAATCCAACTAATTGAACTCCATGTACCACCATTGCCTGACCTCCCTCCGCCGTACCACACCACCAAAGACCTCCCTCCCCACCTCATGCCCACCCTCAAAAAGGCCTTCAACTCTGCCGAACCCAATCCCATGGAAATAATCCAACGCCCTCCCTAGGATTTTTTAGTCCCTCATATGAGGGATATGGAGTCCGGCAGACTAAAATTGCCCCAAACGATGGACATCTCCCTCTATTGAATAAGCAATCCAAAAAATAAATAACCCCCCTATTCCCTTGAATCAAACACACCCTACAATGCTTGAATACTTGAGTAAAAGCTTACTCAAAATTTTACTCATTTGAATAAAAATTTGAGTAAATGCTTTATTTGGTGTAAACCACTCCAGTGGACATATTCAGATTTAAGTAAAAGATTCAGTAAAAGAAAAAAAATTAATAGATAATAATAGAGAAAAAAAAGTAACAAGATAATCAAAGCTAATACCCATCCTCACTAGGAGGATTAACAAGCCAAGGACGGTGAGTTCCCAAGTTTGACTTCCTGCCCCATGTAAAAGATTCAGTAATTGGAGAGTGGTAAATTTGAGAGAGCTACTAAATAGCCTTGAAATTTTTGATTAAACATTTGATTTGGGTAAAATTTTGAGTAAAACTCAATTTGGTATAAGTTTGGGACAATGAGTGGAAGGTGTTTTGAGTGATTTTTACCCAAATTTAAATTTGATATAGGTTTGAGTCAGGGATTGGAGATGCTAAGTGCTGGATTGATTTGCTGATTATATAATTTGGGGTCCTGTGCTTGTATCTGTTAAAATATAGCAAACTTGGTTTTTGGTTGCTTGTTTTATGGGTCATGATAAGGATATTTCTATTTATCTGTTCATTTGTTGAAGAATCATTTAGGGCTTTGTTTGGTTTTATTTGGAATTGTATCTCATTTTGAGTCCGGAATGGATGCTTCTATTAGTCGAATTGAGAATTTTTAGGTATTCTAATCAAAGCATACATGCCCTGAATAGGTTGACATGTAGTGCAAACCTTTGGAAGTGGAATTAGGGCCTTTGGTTCTTATTCTAACATCCTGTTTCGGGCAACCCAAACTCAGCCTTTTGATGATGCAACTACTGTTTAATGTAGAAACTTACTTGATGTGTAATTAACAAATGGTTTATTTTGTTTATAGGTCCTAGCAGGGGGTCCCTTTGTATAAGCACGCAATTTTGCTGTCATGACAGGTGTCAATGCCGATATCATGTGTCATGAAAAGAATAAGAGGGAAGGAGGATGTGCAGTCTAGGTAAGCTTATTTGAACCTTTTCTTTCCACCCTATTGTTTAAGATGTTTTTGGCTTATAGCTTATTCTTCAAAAGTTTTATGTAAAATAGTGGAAATAAAAACAATTTTAATCATCTATTTGCATATTGGTGGAAGATGTGGTTGGTTATTACTATTCATATTCAATAATTGATGCTAGGAAAAATGTTTTGATTTTCAAAAAGAATACATTAGAATACCAAAAAAATAAAAAAATAAAAAAAGATCTTTTTATAAAGAAGAATAACAGAAATTGTAATGGTCTGGTATCTAATATATGAATTTTCTTGCAAATAATAGATATTGAAGTGCACTGCCAAATTTGTTTAATCACATTATTGTAATATTTCATAACATATGGGCATTAATCTACCTAAAAAATATTCACCCAAAAAAAATCTACCTAAAAAATAATTAACAATTATCATATCCTTGATTGTCATAACATCATCAGTATTTGGCTCCTTAATATTTGGATATTAGTCATTGGGATTATTGCATTGCAAATATTTTTTTTTTTGTATTACATGATGAAGGACATCTATATTTGTTTTGGGCTTAAAGCTTATTCTTTATGTTTTTGTAGTACGTGCCAACCATTTAAAAGGAGCAATTCTAATGTAAAATGGTAGTTAAAAGTAGTCATATAGTTGTATAATGGTAGAAGATGTGGTTACTACTACTATTGAAATTCATTTATTGATTGTAGGAAAAGAGTTTTGTCACAAAGCAACTCTAACCCTTTTTGTTTCCTATGCAGATTCTTACCTGTAAATACAATATATGTTGGGGAATTTTCAAAATGGTTTTCAAAATTTATAGTTTAATTTTTGGGTGTTTTAAAAACCTTCCATGTTTTTCTTTGGAAAGCATGAAATAAGCTTGGGGACTTTGTCCCACATTTGAAAGAGAGTATAACATGGAGCACTTAATAAAATGCTACATGGAATATTCTTTTAAATATGGAATTATGGGATGAAAGCTAGTGTGCATGCACCCATACCGAAGCACCATCCACACATCCATACATGCGCTCGCATGTGGCATGAGCAGTGGGCTGTGTGACATTTGATGGCTCACTTTGCACTTAGTACGGACGCATGGGCACAAGGCGCCATGAGGGCGCTTTCCTATTAGCATCAGACAGGTTGGAGCAATGACGTGGATCCAACGTGGCATGGGTGACATGGAATACAGTCCGCTCCACGTAGCATTGACGTGCCATTCGTTGGTGATGAGTCAACCAACCGATCAAACGGTTGTGTGTTCGATCTGGAGCGGGTTGATCATAGCTATTGATTGGAGATGTGCACAATCATACAGATGAGATGGCACCCGATCGTGATCAGGAGTGATTAGTGAAGGCGTCTATTCGGTGTGAGAATGATCTTCACCGTAGACCGTCGATCCAACGGTCAAATCTGATTGGATGCGATCAACGGACATGACCATTCGATCAGGTGCATCAAGGTCTATAAATAGGCTACGAAATCAACCATTTCAATCCATCCAAAATTCAGGATTCATTCCTGCAATTCTCTCTCTCTCACTCTCTCTCCCTCTTGATTTAGAATTTTTGATCAAGAGTTTCTTAAGCAAATTTCTACTTTTCTTACTGGTAATCAAGTTTTGCAGATTTGATTATCAGTGTCTTGGTTTTCTTGATTATATCAAGAGTATTCTGATCTATTGTAATCAGTGCAGACGCCGGTAGATTTGATCTTTAAGATCAGGCTTCATTGTATCCTGGAGGCAAATTTGCTGTAACCCCCTGCACACCTTTTGGTGGGTGCAAATATTGTCTTTAGGAAAACAACTTAGTAATGCGGCTTGAAGCACCAAATTTCTGTCCTACATAGACAAGATCATCGCCAAATTTTGAAGATTCGAAGACCACTAACTGAAGAATTCAAGACGATTTGTTTCAACAATCTAAAGACAATATTTTATATGCCGATGTCTATTCAGAAAATGACTCAAGATTTCATGAAGCTTGACCGGTTTGATGGCAGCAAGAGTTACATCAAATGGACGTTAAAACAACTTTTTTGAATGGTGACTTGCATGAAGTGGTCTACATGGACCAACCTAAAGGTTTTTAGGATGAAAACAAGGAAAATATGGTTTGTAGGCTTAAGAGGTCCATATATGATCTAAAGCAGGCATTTCGACAATGGTATCTTAAATTTCATGAAGTTTTCACCAAATTTGATTTTCAGGATAATGTGGTTGATCAATGTGTCTACCTTAAAATCAGTGGGAGCAATATATGTATTATAGTTTTGTATGTTGATGATATATTGCTTGCTAGCAATAATTTGGGAATGATACATGAGACAAAGAAATTCCTTACGAGAAATTTTGAAATGAAAGATCTTGGTGAAGCCTCTTTTATCATTGGGATAGAAATTCACTGAGATAGGTCTCGTGCTATTTTAGGATTGTCCTAAAGAGCCTATATCAAAAAGGTTCTTAAAAGGTTCAACATGCAAAACTGTTCAAGTAGTGTTGCTCCTATAGTTAAGGGTGATAAATTTAGTGAATTTCAGTGCCCCAAAAATAATTTAGAAAGGGAACAAATGAAAGAAATTCCTTATGCCTCTGCAGTTGAGAGCATTATGTATGCTCAAGTTTGTGCACGTCCTGATATAGCATTTGTAGTTGGTATGCTTAGTTGATACCAAAGCAATCCCGGACTTGATCATTGGAAAACAGTTAAGGAAGTATTGCGATATTTACAAGGCACTAAGGATTACATGCTCACTTATCAAAGAACAGATAGCCTTGAAGTAATTGGTTATTCAGATGCTGATTATGCTGGATGTAAAGACACTCGAAATTCCACTTCTGGGTGCATTTTTATGCTTGCTAATGGACCCATTTCATGGAAGAGTCATAAGCAGTCTCTGACAGTCTCTTCTACTATGGAAGCAGAGTTTATAGCATGTTATGAAGCTACATGTCATGCAGTATGGCTAAAGAATTTCATATCTGGATTACAACTTGTTAATTTAATTTCGAGGCCCTTACAGATTTACTGTGATAATGATACTACTGTGCGGTTCTCCAATAATAACAAAACTTCAGGAGGATCAAAGCATATTGATATCAAGTATCTAGTTGTTAAAGAAATGGTTCTGAATCAGATTGTTTCCATCTCTCATATTGGTACTACACTCATGTTAGCAGATCCTGTAACTAAAGGTCTCACACCTAAGCTCTTTCAAGAACGTGTTGCGCGCATGGGCTTAGTAGAAGGTTTATCATGTTTAGACTTGAAATGAGTGTATTATGTTTGTGATAAATGTTATGTTATAATCATCTTATGTTAGTAATGATTATGTTTGTTGTTTTCATTCTTCATACTTGTGCACAATTTAGAAGAAGATGTAAACAACGGGACCGTTATAGATGAATTAGCATTAATCACCATTATGTTGCTAATGTCATCTCTGTGATTTAAGATTCACTTATTCATGTTGATGGAAAATATTAACACTATAGCCATTGTACAATCTTGATCAATGTGTAAATCACTGACTGCAATGATTTGGTGCTAATAATTTCATTGAACATAATCTAATGGTGATGGTACAATATGCTAGTGGGAGAACATTGGCCATATTATGATAATCTAGTGATATAATATAATCATGCAAGCCAAGTGAGAGATTGTAAGAATTTTTCCTAAATATGGCTTAATGTGGCTTATACATGATTATACTAGATTCATCTCATTAAGTAAGATACATGTACATCAATTAGATGGCGACTAATCATTGATGAATGCACCTATATATACATAATGTATAGAGGACTAATGGAGATAGTGTCAATGCATTGAATGTGATAGATTCATTATGAATGAATCTTAGAGATGCATTATGTATCTATTATGAATGTAGAAGATACATTAATCTATCTAATGAATTCATTAATATAGAATGTGAGAACCCGAATATACAAATCAAGTAAATAATTAAATAATAATAATTTTACAATCTCAAATATTTTGATGGTGAATCCTAAAGTGCAAATTAAATATTTGGAGGGTCTTTTAATTAATTTTAAACCTAAAATAAATTTATGGTAGAAATCTCTAATTTAGAGGCAAGATTTGCTATTAAAATAAATAATAGTAATAATGTTAAATAATAATAATGAGTGGATTGTTGGTTATGTATATATTGATAACAAAAAAAAAGAAAAAAGAAAAACCCTAACTCTCTTATTATTTTCACAACACAACAGCAGCCACTTTAGGTTTCTTAGCAACCGTGAGTCATTGAGAGAGAGAGAGAGAGAGAAATTTCCAGCATCTTGTGGTTCTACAACTTTAAGGTATTGTTCTTCTATAATACATTATATCTATGATTATTGTGTATAGATGTTTTGGTGTATTGATTGGAAAAAAAAAAAAAAAAAGGTAATGGGTTCACTGATTAGGTGTCTGGAGGATTGATCAGGTTAACAGTTGGTGTGGAATAGTGTAATGGGTATTGTGGATGTATGAAAAACAAGTATATCGTGGGTTATATTCAATGACTGTTTTTGCTTGTAATGGTGGACCTTGTGAGTGAAACGTGGGTTAGGTAGGAGTACTTGGCCACCATTGTTTGTGAATATCATGGTTTTTTTTATGCAGTTTGAGGAATTAATTGGGTACACAAAGTTGAGGGTGCAATTTATGAGCATAAAATTCTGCACATAGCTACAAACTTTAAAAGTCAAGAAACCATATCAAACGAATGAATTTTGAACTGAAATTTTTACAGTAGATTAATTACATATTTAATTGCATATCTGAATTTTCTCATAATTTTTGGAGTCGAAATCTATATTAACTGCTGCATTCAAATATTTCCAGAAAACTGGTTTAAAACAGTAACTTCGGAAGTGTTGTTCTCTTTGGGTATAAATCTGAAAATTATCAAATCAGCGTCATTAGAACCGGTTACGAGTCTAGTTTCTTAAATTTTTGTCCTTGCGTCGATTTCTCGTGTGTACTAAGAGAACCATTAATTTCTTTAAAGTATTGCAGAAAACAACCTGTTTGGGTGGAATTAATTGTAAATAATTATTTTGATAAGAAAATCAAGTAAAACCAATTGGGTTTGAAACTTAGGATATATTAGTTGATATCTGGAGGTTTTGGAATTTTTCGAACAACATGGTTAGTTGATATTTGGAGGGTTTTGGAATTTTTCGAACAACATGGAGCGGGTTTTTAATTTTCAAAGTTGGCGATTAGATTAGGAAAGTTTATTTTATCTTAAAGTTACTTTTAATTAAGTTTCGATTTGAACCCATGTCTTGGGTAATTTTAGACCATGAAGAACATGAGCTTAGGTAATATTTAAGGGTAACGGTGAGTTGGGTTGAGCTGTGTTAGTACGCTTTAGTGTGGGGTACTTAGTTTATTATTCTCTTTAATATTTTTAAATTAGTAGTGACGTGTAGTCTTCATACTTGGTTCAAGGCACTAGTTGGACTTTCATACTCTATTCAAGGATTATATTATTTCGTTTTCAGGTGAATAGTTGCATGCTACTGTAGACACTCCATTTTTGACCGTTCTCAAGACTTGGATGTCACCGTTTGAACACTCGGTGGTCATCCATGTTCGTGTTCGTTTTAAGTTCTTGGAGGTCTCGGCTACGCACCTTGCCTTAGGATCTCTCGACTTGCTTGTTTTGTGTTTGGTTTTGCACCAAACACTTGTTGTTTTGCTGTTGAGGGCAGGGCATGGCTTGTTGCTACCGACCATTGGTGATGGCCGGTCGGCACTCTTTATGGTCGGCTGACCATTGTTTTGGTCAATTTGTCATTTTTGGCTGGCCAACCACTGTTCATCTGCTTTTGGCAGATATTTTATGCCAGCTGTGATAGCTGGCATCCGCAATGCCCCCCCTCCATACACGTGTATGGAGGGATTTCCCTCTTGCTTAGCTTGTTTTGTAAGCTTTGCAAGATTGGAATTCCTATAAAGGGAGGGCTTCTCCTCCCTCCTCAAGGGTTCCAAAAAAGTTCCAGAGGTCTGAGATTAGGGTTAGAGAATCCTATATCTATCTATCTCTATATCTCCCTCTCCTTTTGATTTGTGTGTGTTAAAAGGTGTTTTGATCTTAGTTTTGCACTAAGACACATAGTATTACACCATACCTTGGTTGCTGAGGTGCCAAAGGGTTGTTCTTGAAGTTTTTGAGCTGGTTTTGACGCAAGGAAGGTGCTGGAGTGGTCTTCTTGAAGAAGGTCTACAAGGGTGAGAACTATTCCTTTTATTCCCCATTTTTGCATAGGCTTTTAACCTATCTTGCATCCGTTTTTAAGCTTAGCTATAAACTAAGAAAAGTTCTGCCTTTACCTGCTTTTGATCTTTGTTTAAGGTCTCTTTGAGGTTTGGGGTTGTTTCCCCCCTCTAAGGCCTTGTTTAAGGCCATACCTTTTGGCCATTATTTTGAGCTTTGCATGACCTCTCTACCACTGAAACCCAGAGGATTTTCAGTGGTGGAGAGGTGGTTTTGAGGTCCTAAATAGGAGAGGGTCATCCCCTCTCCATGTTGTCTTTGATGCTTGCATAAGTGGATTGTGTTATAGCATGTGTGCCTAGCTTGCTTTAGCTCCATTTCAATGCATATTAGGCTTTGTTTTGCCATGATATAGCACTGTTTTAAGTTGGTTTAGACTTGCCTTGTATGCTCCATACACTTGTCTTGTAATCCCATGTTTAGGCCTTAACACGCATCATGTTGTAACATGTGTTTTTAGCATGATTTTGGCTTAGTTTTGCGAAGCTTTTATGCACATTTTGGTGTGCTTGAGGTCTAATTTTGGTTGTTTGGTTCATCCATGACTTGCTTTGTATAGCTACCATGCAATCTAGCTTGTAGGCTTTGAGTATTGGATTCTCTAGCATGCTCTACTTGCATCATTTCAGTGGTTTGGCATCACTTATAATGATATTTCAGTCCATATAGCATGCTCAAATACTTGCATTTATCACCTATTCCGTGCTTTGGATAGTTTGTGTTTTATGCTCCATGTTTGGACCTTTGTGTATGCTTACATGCTTAGACCATTTAGATGCCATCTAAGTATGTCTTTGGCCTTATTTTGGTCTACCTCGGACTGTTTTGAGTCCCTTTGGCCCTTCGAGGCTTGGTTGACATGGTCATGGCTTGAGCCCCTTGGCTAGCCTTGAGTTTTGGACCTTGTTGCATGCCTTATTCGCATGGTTTGGTTGGTTTGGCACCATCCTTAACATGATTTTAGAGTTTATCAATGCTTTCCATATGTCCATGTTCATCCCTTTTAAGTGTACTTAAAGTTGCTTCTTTATGCTTGAGTATTGGACCATGTATGCATGCATATTTGTATGTAAATTTGCCTTCATGTTCTTAGCATTTTGGCCACTAATTTGGGCTTATTTGAGAGCTGCCCATATTAGTTTAAGACCATCCCCGCATGTTGTTGCATGCTTGCCTAGTATGTTGTCACATACTTGTTGCATGTTTAGTGA
Source organism: Camellia japonica (assembly GCA_030407325.1). NCBI lineage: Eukaryota > Viridiplantae > Streptophyta > Magnoliopsida > Ericales > Theaceae > Camellia > Camellia japonica. Next base: position 168,946,143 of record JAPPVO010000032.1, read on the forward strand.
ATTACATGTTGTAGCATGCTAGTTCAATTGTCCTCATTGTGTACTTAATCCATGACATGTTGTTGCATGCTTAGGTTGTAATGCATTTGGCATCCATTCTCTCTTTTAGTCACTTAACATGTTGTTACATGTTTGTATGTTGTCACATGCTTGCATGTTTGCATGCTTGTTCACATTTTCATGGTGCATACTTAGCTTCCATGCCTAGGTTGCATTGCATTGAGCATGCATGCCTTGCCTCTTGATCGAGCATGATAGAGGTTGGGTCCCTTGTGTGTTTGTATGCATTTCATTTGACATCAAATGCACAACTTGACACCTTGGACCATCATGCATTGAAATGCGTGATTGGTGGCCCAAAGGTCGAGAGCCAAACTCCTTGAGTTCATGACATGATAGGGAGGTTGGTTGTGCAAACATTTGCTTTGAAATGCATTGCCATGTCTTTTTGCCCTCTGCTGCTGCAAAAACAGGATTCTGCAGGCATAGATGGCCGACCGACCACATTGAGTGCCGGCCGACCACAAATCTCTGGCCGAGAGCTACATTTATGGTCGATGACCACTTTTCCATGGCCGGTGACCATTCCTCTTGGCCGGTGGCATCCCACAACCCTCAGGGAGTATTTCAGAAGCATCCTTGGGACTTGTGCAGTCTCCAGAGAAGAAAAACAGTGCAAACAGAGGCAGCAAGAGTATAGCGATGGATTTTCGGGCAGAATCGAGCACGCGTGCATTCATCCCTCTTCCCGAGGCCTCTTTATTGCTTTTCTTAGCTTAATTGATTCGTTAGTTAGTTAAGTGTTGTAAATATTTAATTAGCTTGTAGGTTAATTAATTTGTATTATTCTTTCGGACCTTCCGAGAGAGGGCAATGTTGTAATAAGTGTACGTGTGTGTGATGCATGTCTTCCAATCCCATGTCTTTCTCCCTTTTACTTAACTGCTTATGATGGTTAGTTCTTGGGCATATTTGATTTAGCATACCTTATGCTCGCATGTTTGCATCATTCATTCATATTGTATGCACCGGGCTCGGCGCATCATACTAATTGCATAGTATTTCAATTCCAACTTGAATACGTGTATCGAAATGTTGCGTCTCATATGCCATCCTTAGATTAGCCGAGCCTATTCTAGTGGCATTTTTGTATGTGTTGCATTAGCCATCGATAACATGAACTAGGATCATGCATGTTTGCTAACTAGTTTCGTGTTTTGGCTTGGAGTACACTGTGAGTATTTACGCTTTAGCATTTTGCATGTATGTGAGTGTTAACATGAAGGCATGCTTGCCACGAGGCTAATTGCTTATGTGAATAACTGCCTGAATGCCTGTGGGTGAAGGTTGGATTGCTTGAATTGGGACAATTCATTAAAATCCGTATTTTTAGCCTACTTGCGAGTAGCAAACCTCAAACCATTTTCCAAACAAACGAATATGCGATGCTTTGTTCCAAATTAGGCGATCTAGTCTATACTTGTGTGGTGTGTGCATCACATAGTAAATTCTAGCTGATAACCGGAATAAGAGCACATAACGTTTTCAAAACTTGATATCATGGTTAGTAGAGGCCGATCTTCGGATCGGGCAGCGGGGGTGCTCATAGCTGACCTTCCCTAATCGTACCTAAGTTCCCGAGCCGAGGCAACTTTGGTGATAACGGACACGTGGCCTTAGGCAAACGAGTCAGGGTTTCCTAAATTCCCCCAAAATAAAACATTTAGGTGGCGACTCTGTATCTGGCAAAGCAGTCCATGTTTGGCACTTCTTTTAAAAATCTGTTTTCAAAACGATTTGCCGGATTTGGACTCTTTGATGATTCATCGGTCTTGCATTGCACTCTGCGAGATTAGATACAGGACCATGACATTGAGTCCTGAACTGTAGTGAGCCCAAAGGAACAAAACGGATTCTTCCCAGGACGTTCGGGGACGTCTACAGCTACATATTTTTATAAATTTTTACCTACCCTGAACTGTTGGAAAAATTAAACTGTTGTTTCAGGACTAAACTATTTTGATAATCTATTATATTATCAATGGAATTAAATTATTTATGAAACATGTGTAAACTTGGCATACTGTAAACTATTTGTTTTTTGTCTCATATTTATAATGGTGGACTACCATGCTTTGCGAAAATGATGTGTATTGATTATCGGGACCATTTGTGTATTTTAGTCTAGGGAAATTATTCCACTGTGTGTTGTGACTCTGGCCACTAGGGAACAGATCCGGGTTGGGCCGTGATGACTCTAGTGCTCAACGATTGTAAGGAAAAGACCTAGGTTAGGCTAGGTGACATTCAATCGGATCGTCTTAGAGAAAAGTTCTGGGTTGCCACCCTAAGGATGACTCTTAGTTCGGTATTGGATCCAACAGGCTTATAGCCTTGAAAACTGTGTGGCATGTTACTTGTTATTCTTGGTACCCAGAAAATTATTGGTGTTCATGTTGTAATCCGTTTTAAGTAAAAAATGTCATTTATCATGTTCTTGAGAGACATGAGTATTTTAACTGTTGAACTGTGGAACCTTCTTTTTGAAACAAATTGTCTTTACCAACTGTATGCCAATCTAGTTTCTGTGATATATATCTTATTTTGGAATTGATCCTTGTTTTCAAAACTGTATATATTATGCATGTTGCTACTCACTGAGCTATCAGCTGAATTTGTTGTTTATTGATTCCAGGTGTTAGAAGGACTTAGGGTGGACTCATGGCATAGCGGGGACTCAATTACATGGATCTCTAGGACGTTCATTTATTTTGTTTTAGACTGTTATGTCAAGTTTGTGCATATTTATTTTTATTTTTATTGGAGTTCATTTAGGATTATTTTGATATGTGGGCTGTTTATATCCCATAAGTTTGGATGGTTTTCATTACAGTTGGTTTTGCCATTTATAATTGTGGCATGTCACTGGATTGAGTTTTGGTTATTTATTATTGGACTATTGTTTAGTTATTCAATGTGTTTATGGATTCGTGTTTAGGCTTACGTGTGCCTTGGGCTAAGGCCCTGTGGGCCACGGCCGGTCATACCCGGTTTGGGGTGTGACATAGAATATGCATTATGTATCATGAATGTAAAAGATACATTAATCTATTTAATGAAGTTCATTGAATGAATGGATTCTTTGATGGGAAGAATACTATTATAAATAGTGTAAGGTCTCAAACCACACTCTGCATCACAAGAACTCAAGTTGTCACCACAAGAAGGCTCCCATCGCCTAGAGAGAGAGAAGTGGTTTGAAGATCTTAGACAAATAAAGAACCAGAAGATCAAGGTCTTCTATTCAAGATTTCTTTTTCTCAAAAGAGGTTTTCACTCTATCATGGATCAAGGTATGTATACACTTATTTTATATAGTAGAAATTTATGTAGTTTTCATATATAGGATTGAATCCTTAATGGTTTTTAGTTTATGTTCCGCAAAGTTTTCTATCATATTTAACTAAAATTTAATACATATATATATATATATATATATTGGAAGTAACCTTTTTATGAGTACTGTCAAATTCCAAAAAAAAAAAAAAAGGCACATAATTATTATTATTTTTAAATATGTATGAAAGGCCCTTGTGTTTAAAGTTCGCTATGGACTCCGAAAAAGTAGCCGGAGTGCTTGGAAAGATTGTGTAGGAATTGGTCATGTTCGACGCATTGCTTCAAAATAGTAATCAACTACTTGAAAAATTATAGGTGAATTGCTGAGTTTGAAATCTTGCTTGACTATCTTGCTTGAGAATATCTATTGGGTTCTTGGAAAGACCATGAAGGAATCAATTGGGCTTGAAATCCTACATCAGAATCATCAAGTGCTTGAAACGATTATGCAGGAATTGCCATAAAAAGGTTGAAATCTTGCTTCAAAATAAATGTCAATCCTAGAAAAGATTGTCTAGGAATTGCTTGACTCTGGAATCCAGGATCAAATAATTTTCGAGTTCTTGAAATTATTGTGGAAGAATTGTTTAAGAGTTGCTCAAACTTAAAATCCTAGTGCAGAATAACGATAGATTGCTTAAAAATATTGTCGAGGAATTGCTAGAGTTTGGAATCTTGTGTAGAATAAGCACTAATTTTTTTTTGTGTGAGAATTGCTCAAGTTTCAAATCCTACTTTAGATTTACCATGGCATTCTTGAAAAGATTGTACAGGAATTGCTTGAGTTTGTGATATTGCTTTAGAATAAGATTCAAGATCTTTTATGGAGTAATTAATGCTTGATTTTTAAATATTGCTTTAAAATATTTGTCAATTGCTTTAAAGGACTGTAGTGAAACTGTTTTGAAGTCTTACTTTAGGATAGTTGTCGAGTACTTGACAAGATTATGGAGGAATTAATTGAGTTTGAAATATTTATTTACAATAGCCTTCTAGTGTTTATATCGATCATGAGGTGTGAAAACAAAACAATTTTCAGTTTTTCGATAGCCAATTCAAGGCAAAGTGCTGCCTTACTTTATTGGGAATTTCAAACTAGTTAGCAATTAGGTAATTAGTAGACAATGTATTGTAGAACAAATTTACTTATTTTGGGAGGCTTTGATTTTCTTATTTTGGGGTTTTTTCAATTTTTGATAATCTTGTGAGTAATTTGTCAACAAAGCTGTTTTTTTAAGAATTTTCTAAAATTTCCATGTTTTTCTATGATTACATACATATAAAATTTCAAAGGCAAATTAAACTGAACTTTTGTGTGAATCAAGTCCCTCTTTCTAACAGAGTGGTATCAAACTTTGATCACAAATTTCAAGCAATGTGGGAATGCCAATAATGGCTTAAAGCTGAAAACTTTCGTAGGTTAAAGAAAAGAATAAAGATGATCAATATATAAAGCTGTTCCTAAACCATTTTCAGCAAAATCACTACCTAAGATGGTTATATAAGAAGATATATATACTTTCTTCACATGACTTCCATCAATGATAGTTCTTTTCCAATCCCAATTAAAATGAGTGAAAACAATGAGTGTTGTATCAGTGAGGAAGCTCTTCAAAGGCTTACAGAGGGCATTGGTAAGAAAATGGTAGAAGGTGCAGAGAAGACTCAATCCAAATCTTCTTCCTCTTGCATTTATAGGGTGCCTAAGGAGATTCGTAAGCAAAAAGAAAGTGCGTATACACCTCGCTTCGTCTCTATCAGGCCTTTTCACAGCAAGGACCAACACATTCTTAATTCGCCCATGCAGAACCTCAAAAGGAGTTATGTGAATACCTTTTTTGGTCGAATATCGTCCAAGGAGGGTGGATCGGAAGAAGAAAAACTTAATAAATCCAAGGAGGTATTAATGGAATGTGTAAGGAAAATGAGAAAGTCATTAGACAAAGCGAAGAAATGCTATGTGGAAGAAGTTGAGGATGTGTTGGATGTAGAGTTGTTGGTGATTGATGGTTGTTTCATACTTGAACTTCTCTACAGATTTTCACACAAGGAGAGCGATAACAGAAACGATCCTATCTTCGGCAACATTCTGCCGCCTATCTATGTCCAACACGACTTGCTACTACTTGAGAACCAGCTTCCTTTTTTTGTCCTCAACGAGTTGTTTGACCTCACCGTGGCTCATATAGCGTGTAGGCCTCCAACTCATACACTTGGTATGTCACGCCCTCAAACCCGCCCCTAAAAGTTTGGGCATGACCCGTTCGAATACCAATGTTTACCCTGTAGTATAAGGTCTAAGGGGCCTTGACGGAAGCATAAAGTATGAACATAACAGTAAATATGAATTCCATTGAGCTATATCTACATACCAGGATCTCACATACCTCACATACAAGCCATAGCATTGATAATATATAGACATGTGTATATACATACAGTTCCAGCCTTGTATTTAGGCATGAACAAAATATAAAAGTCTACATCCTCAACCTTAAGTGGCCAACCAAAAATGAGCCAACATCCTAGTAAGCTTAACAAAAATAAGTGGCGTCATGTAGTGCCTGAACCGTGAGGTTGACAAAAGAGCATGGGTGTTGTGGCTAGGATTGGCTACCTGGTTGGTTACCTACAGAAACAGACATAACACAGGATGACTCAAGCTCAGTGAATAGTAGTCTTTAAATAAAAATGATGCTTAACTTGAACTTTAGAAGAATCATGCATAAAGGAAATACAGAATTTATAGTGCTAGTCTGAATCTGATTCGATCTTATAACATAATCATGTACGTGTAGTGGCGCGAAGCCCTTGAAACTTGATGGCTAAAAGCCCTTAAACATAGTGGCACAAGGCCCTTAAACATGTGGCGTTAAGCCCTTGAACATAATGGCACGAGGCCCTTGGATAAGTTGGCATTAAGCCCTTGTATCATGTGGCATTGAGCCCTTGTATCATGGGTGTATGAACTCAAGAGGTGTCTCACACGGACTCTAGAGGTGGCTCACATTGTAGCACTTAGTTCCGTGTAGCACTTTGTTTCATATTTCCATAACTGAGTAACTTGGTTTCAGAGTTTCCTTGAAGAAATGTTTTTCTTGTTTCTTTATTACATACATACATACGTGGAACATAAACATAACATAGTCTTGTGCATAAACATATTCAATATCTCAGAACAGTACTACTACTCACAGTGATGTGATGACGTGCTTGTTCCTCCCGGGGTGTGCCCTGCACACATTCAAAACTTGTTCATTAGTTTGTTTCTTCCATCAATCTCCCTTTTGATTCGCTTTACTTCGTAAGACTAATCATCATCAAAAAGGCATCAAACATACATTTCGACAACATTAGAGGACCCTACACGCAAAACGGAGCAATTCATTTTTTTCACCATGTGCCGCACGTGCGGCTAAGATCCCCGCACGTGCGGCGGCTAATCCCGCACGTGCCTTTTAGGCAGAATGCACCCCACAGAAATCAGCATTTGCCGCACGTGCAGCAGTGACTCCCGCACGTGCGGCGATTCCCCTGTTTGGTCCGAATTTTGCAACAAAGTTGGGTTCTTTTGGGAATGTTTGAAAAGCTCTAAATTAAAACTTTTAAATACAAAATCATGGTTCAAACATGTAATTAAAGGTGTTTCATACCATAATCTAACTTGAATTGAACTCATGAACACATTCAATTGATCATTCACGAATTAAATCTCATAAACTTAACATTCCTAACTTTACATATAACATGCCTAACTTTAAATCTCATGACCTTATCACTTACATATAACATGAAATCAAGATACAAATCATGATCATTAGGATGATTATCAATTTAACAAGGAAGGAGACACTTATTGGTAGTATTCTAAACTTCACCATACGCATTCAAACTTCTCATTTCATTCTAAATCATGCCATAATAAGAACTTTTATTTCAAATTGAGGAAGGGAATTGGATTAGGGAATTCCATCTTACCTTGGCTTCAATCTCTCTCACTTTTCCCTTGTTTCTCCCCTTTCTTTTTCCTTTCTCCTCCCAGGAAAATTTTTGAATTAAGTCTCATGCTTAAGGCTCAAGAACATACTTATATATATATTAGCCAATAAGACAAAATTCGATCGTTTAATCATCCTAAATTGAAATTTCACAACATTGCTTAATATTACCTAAAAATCATGTTGAGCGTATATATGAAGTTATTTTCAGATAATTAAGTCACTAAGGCTCCCAATTCCTGCTTAAACCATTCACAGAGAACAGATACTTTTCTTGGTCGGACAGATAGACATCTTTAAACATAGGATTCACTTACTTAACTTTAATTTCTCATAGGGTTTCACAGTAAGCACTCCGGAAGCACAAAACAAGACTAAACATGTATCAGAAAACTTATTCGGGGTCGGGTTATTACACTCTCCCCCCCTTAAATAAGTTTGGTCCCTCAAACTTGTTTTACCTCAGGGTAGAAACAAATGCGGATACTGATGTTGCATTTCCTCCTCTCTTTCCCAAGTTGCGTCAGTTCCGTAATGTTCTTGCCACTCTACTTTTACCATTGGAATTTCTCGGTTTCGTAAGTGTTTTACTTGTCGGTCCAAAATGCGAGTTGGTTTTTCCTCGTAAATTAGCTTGTCATCCAATTCAATTTGGTGGCAATCAATGACGTGTGACGGATCCGGAAGATACCCACGAAGCATAGAGACATGGAACACGTTATGCACTTGACTCATATGTGACGGAAGAGTAACTCGGTAAGCTACCGGGCCCACTCTTTCCAGAATCTGAAAGGGGCCGATATATCGGGGTGTCAACTTACCCTTCTTCCCAAACCTTGGGTGGCCTTTCATCGGAGTGACCTTTACAAAGACATAATCATCCACTTTAAACTCTAAGTCCCTCCGTCAGTTGTCCGCATAACTCTTCTGTCTACTTTGAGCAGTCTTCAATCTTTCCCGGATAACTTTAATCTTTTCGGTGGTTAACTGAACAATTTCAGGCCCGAGTAAGGATTTTTCTCCAACTTCAGCCCAACACACGGGAGAACGACACGGTCTTCCATACAAAGCTTCATAGGGTGCCATTTCGATACTTGAATGGTAGCTGTTGTTGTATGCGAATTCTACCAACGGTAGATGAGTTTTCCAACTTCCCTGGAAATCTAGTACACACATCCGGAGCATGTCTTCCAGAGTTTGTATCGTTCTCTCAGATTGGCCGTCAGTCTGGGGATGAAAAGCTGTACTGAACTTTAACTCTGTACCCATGGCCCCTTGTAAACTCTGCCAGAATCTGGAGACAAACTTCGGATCCCTATTTGACACAATAGAGACTGGAACACCATGAAGTCT